>JACXIV010000035.1:2784389-3010240 GCA_014737475.1 Bombus confusus
TTCTTTCGGCTAGCAACTTGAAAACGTACTCGAGAAAAGTGTCATCGAGATCGAAGTTTCACTACAAATGTTTGTCACTCGCGAGAAGTTCGATCTCGATTCGCTCGTTTCGCGTTCTTGGCCGCGTTCGCTCGATCGATCGCGATTAAATTCACGCGAATGCTTTCTTGATACCTTCGTCTCGTATATCGCAGAGAAATCGCTGTTGCAGGCTCTGTGAACTGTCGGAAAATAGGCTTCGCAGAAAGGACTTGAAATCGAAATTCTACTAACCCTTTGACAGTGTAGTAAAACGAACAGCTCAGAGGAAATTTATCTTCAAACCTTCTTCTTCGCGTTTCTGGCCCATTTTCCGTAATAATTTACCGCCTAATAATATCACTAAATTAACCAGTTACAGATTACAGGCTGCAGGCTTCGCTTTTACAGTTTCATCGTGTTACGTAAAATTGGTTGATCAAAAGATCTGCGATTTATGATTCACTTGTTTGCAAAGCCTCGTTTGTTCTATCGCCAAACTTGAGACTACTGCTACTCGAGAGAAATATATAAGACAGTTTACATATTGTTTCATCGAGGTATGTCAAAACAGCAAGTGTCTCAAAGAAGCCCACCAAGTAAAGCAGAAATGTAACAAAAGAAAAGAAATGTAACTGTCCACGGTTTAAGGAAGAAGGAGAAGTTTGCTGTAACGTAAGATCTAGGCGAAAGAAGAGATAATAACAAAAAGAAATACCAAATAAATCCACAAAGTCTCCCCTTCCATAACCGCCACGTTAAAACACAGAATTCAATGATGCGAATTAATGAAAAAAAAAAAAAAAATCGCAAATAAAACGTTGCGTTAGCCAAAAGACCTTGGCGGTGTAATTTACGATTTACAGCGCAATATTTGACGATCTGGCTGAATCTCTCTCGAGCTACACCGTTAAAGGGTTGACGAAGCATCGCAGAGAAAGCTTGCTAACTTTCCATCGCCAAAAACGATTCGTTCGCGCGAGTTTAAACGCGATACCGAGCGCGCGTCCTGCTGAAGGCTCCTTCGTCGCGTCTCCGGTCGCAGACTGACTTCGTGAATTGGTTGTGCGAGAGCGTGTACAGCGCGCTGCCGATCGTTAGTCAGACAGATCAAAGACGAACGTCAGTCTGACAAAGAAGGCTCGTTGGTGAAACGTTTCAGGCACCGATCGTTACAAAAATCGCCGCGCCGTCATCCAGTCCTTTCTCGATTCTGTTTCGTTGCGGGGCGAAAAACATCGGTGGAGTTCGCGTCGATTGCCGAGCGCGATGTAATCGTTAAACCTGGAGCCAGGAAAATTCACGTTTCTTCTTTTCGTGCCAAGCGTCCTGGGAAGGTGTGCGTGGTACGCGCGATAATTTCGCGGCACGCGCCGAGTCGAGTAAGGACTAAAACGAGCGCAAATAGTGAAAATCCGAGCGTGAAAGCGTCATAGTAGGCGAGCGTACGAAGGCGACGCGTTTGAAGACGAGACGAGGCGAAAAAGCCGTGGCTGATCGTCTTGTAAGATGAGAAACCGGATCGTTCTGTGCGCTGGATGTTTCTTTTCCGACGGATGCTCTGCTTGGTACTTAGTGCATGTCGATATAGAGACTTTCATTTTATTTAAAAAAATCGATGTCTGAGAAATGGTGTTCACAATAATTATGGTACAACAACGTAACGGCATTACAGACTTAAATATGCGTTATATATATATACACATATATATATTACAATATGTATGTATATATATAAACATATACGTACACGTATATATGTATATATATGCGTAATATTTATAATAACATAGGTAGTTTTCTTTACCACGATAACATGGCTATATACAAATATTACAATGTTTCCTTCCTTCCGTTTCTCTTTCCTAAAATTCTCGCATGCGCGCGTCCGATGCGACGATCCATCAGAGGTCGAGACGTTTGCCTACATCCGCTCTGTGCATTTCTCACCTGTCCTTTCTCGTCGTCAGTGTCAACGCTTTTAAACGCACGGGTCGCGACGAAAACGTATGCCCGTTTCAGTTTCCGCGCGCTTGTCACGCAGACACCAGGTCTCCGTTTCTTTTACAACGATAAATACAAACGCCTTCGCATCCTTTCAACCGTTCTCTTTCTCTTTCTCTTAGCGTAGAAACAGCGTGCGTGTATACGTATGTCTACGAGAGAGAGGGGAGGAGGGTGTGTGTGTGTGTGTGTGTGTGTGTGTGTTTGTGGGCGGAAGAGAAACAGTCGGAAAAGGAGAAAGAGAGCAAGAAGTGCGATCGTGCTTCGTTTGACGCGTTTTCTTCGTTCGTACGCGCGCGTACGTCGAGAGAAGAAAGCGGAGCAGAAGGATTAAAGCAAAGGATGGAAAAGAGAGAATGCCCTGGAATATCACGCAGAGGTCTCTGTTAAATATCGTAGATCCGAAGAAAAATAATTGCTCGCGTCGTCGAGCGTTAATCCCTCGATTCCTCGTTGACTTCTCCTCGAAATCGGAATTCCTCATTCGATCGCTGTATTTGTCTAGCTATCTGGTATCATAGACTATGGAAATTCTCAACGAAACAAGATTCAGCGCGAGCCGAGTCGCCAATCGTTCGCGAATTTCCCGACACCGAGGAGATTTTCTCGCGTGAATTCGTTGATTTCTTCAAGTACGCTACGACATCCTGCAGGACTCGACGCTCGCCGCAACGATTCCACCAAATGTATCCGTTACGCTCGCTTTCTTTCTTATTTATCGGCGCGCATCCCTCCGTTATTCTTTCGTTATCGGACCTTGGTTCTACCGATAACGACCTATTTACGGCGATCACGTTGACGATTTGATTCGCCAATAAGACGTGGTGGCGGAACTCGCGCGATTCGCGATCGCTCGCTCCGGGTACTGCGACTTAGAAAAACTAAAGAGTCGCGTACGGTGGAAAAGAGTGCGCGTCGTAGATCGTTCGACCTAGGCGGCACCAAAATTGACGTGGTTGACTCGGATCTAGGGTGGTTTGTACAGGTGTTGGGACGATCGTCGGGGATCGTTATACATTGATCGTTTACGTTGTACGTTCCCACGAATCGATCAGAACGATCTTACAATCTATAAATGGGGCGACAAATATCTACGCGCTTTGGCACCATCTCGCGGCGACGAGACTTTCTCGCGGGATAAGCGAACGAATCGAAGGAAACTTCCTCCCTTTCCTTCTATCTTTATCGATCGTTCGTCCGGACCGGGTTAAAAATTGCAACAGATTTAAATACGCAACGTTTCCCTTACGACTCGTGTAAGCCGATTCCTTCGATCGCCCTTGAACTTTCTGTCACGATGCAGCAAAAATCGTTGCTAAGCACGAAACTCTTGCGTACAGGTTTACGATAATAATTTTTCATTTCTACGCGATTCCAACCTACGAATCGAGTTTTTCGTTATGGTTCGATAAAATTTTATCAAAATTTCCAAGGCTACAAATTCTCATCGTTTAATCGCAACCCTCGAAAACTGCGACTACAAGCGGGAAATTTTATGCCTCGCGTGTTTTCTTTGAACACTAACTATCGTTTCATAGTGACGCAACGAGCAACGTCGTTCGTAACCACATTGCTAACATAGCTAATCATAATTCAATATCGACCGTAATATCGAATCACGGTGTTGAACGTATTCGTTTGACATCGAACGCGACAACGATGAAAACCGTACTTGCTGCGTTTAACGTTATCGATTTCTAAACCACGTACTGCAGTGGGATTTCAGCCATTCCAGTCATTTCAGACGTTCTTTTATAGTCGTAGCTTTCGAGGGTTAACTCATATATAGCCAATCAAGCTTGCAAAACGGCGATTACGATGTAATTTTATTACATTTCGCGATTTTCACGATATTACCCGAAAACGTTTAGAACGGGTAAAGCGATTTATAAAAAAGTAGCTAAGAACAGTACAAAAATGTATTCCTCGTATTCGATTTATGCTTCAAACGAAGAGAAAATGTGACTAATTTAAAAGATGCTAAGAAAAGAATCTAGCCGTATCTGAGCTAATTTCTACAATGTTAAAGAATTCGCTCGAGAAGCGCAAGTTCATCCATCAAAGACCCTATATAATTACGTTATTCCACGACGTATTCCCAAGTTACGCTTAACACTAAACCTACCGACGCTTCTCGTACATTTATTGACCGCGCGCGATAGACGGCACGGACTACAAATTTTTCTTAGAGAAAAAAAAAAGTAAACTAGAAATAGATACCGAAGAATATACTGTATGCATACTCTATGAAAAGTCATAGATTGGGAAGATAACGTTTAAAGATGGTAAAATTTGCGTAGAAATTTGATAGCGGCCAATTTGACCGCTGTGGTAGGTTCAGTGTTAATACACGAGTCGCACGAACAGGTGCAGATATACACGTTATTTATCGGGATCGCAGGATAAACGACGAAGGTTAATCGACGATATATCGAGACTAAGGATATCTGCGTTAATAACTAAGCATCGCTGGAAATCGACCACGATCGTTCATTCGATGATTTGTCATTTTCGCGAGGACATCACGTCCGATCGATGCGCGAGCCTGTCGCCAGTTTCGCTGATTAACTTGGAAACGATCGGATGTTGTGCTTAGGCACGATAACAGGCAGTGTACTCGGTACGGCGGAGACTGTACAGCGAGAACCGGTACAGAACCTGAAATAACGGCGACACAGCGTGGATCGTGAGCGTTGCGTGGAAACAAAGCCGGTCGTAAACTCTGGAAAATTGTCAACAAGCGTTAGAGTAACTTTCTGCGAAATTCAATTTCGATAGAACTGTATTAACAAGTTTCGGCAAACGCGTCAGGCTTTCGATCACGCGCCATTTGTTCGCGCTCGAGCGAGCGTCTCGACCGATCAACCTCTCCGTTTGCCGCGAATAAACGAATTACTCGACCGATTTCTAGTACGGTCGTAGCGCCGCGAGCGTACGAATCGATTCGATACGCGCGAACGCGGTCTCCGCTAGAGCCGATATCTCTACCGTGCGCCCCTTCTTTTTGTACTTGAACGGCTATAGTAAAGCGGTCGCTGTAAAGTTTTCGTTTTCTTCTTCGGCCTGCTTTTCTCTTACATTTTTATCGTTATTTAACACGTACGACGAATGTTTAACAATATATAATTATACGATATAATGCGTGGTTGAATAAAATTCTAAGGTACAAAACATCTCAGTGATTCGAGTAGTTGGCGGATAATTCTGTTAGCACTTTCGAATGTGTCGTAGCCTAAGTTTTGCTGCGTGGACGCGCTTTTCTCGTTTTCGTTCGGTTGTTCCTTTTGCTCGCTTATATAATCAAAGAGCGAATGACGCTCGAAAAAGGTCGATTATCGCTACCTACACTGTATACAGATATAAGCGTCGTTTTTATTTTTCATTTTCTCCGTTATTATATTAGTCGAATAATTCTAACGCGATAAGCGCGACCGCGCGCGTCCAATTTAAATATTCAACGTGTATACAAAGTACAGCGTATTACTTTCAAAAAACAATTGACGACCGCCCAAGGTACACTCGTCTCTGCGGTTTTATTTCCTTCTTCCTACCTTTTCTTCCTTTTTTTTTTTTTTGCTTCTCTTCTCTTCTTTCTCTTTTTTTCTTTTTTTTTTTTTTTTTTTTTTTTTTTTTTTTTTTTTTTTTTTTTTTTTTTTTTTTTTTTGTAGTAATTACTTTTACTTTTCTCTTCGTTTAACTTTTACCGCCTGAAGCGACACTGCGAACGATGAAAACGATACGGAATCGAATCGAACATGCTGCGTTCGAATTCGAACGTACAAAGTGGAAACCAAGGAATCGTCTCTGTTCAGCGATTCGGCGAAATCGATCGGTTAGCGGTTGAGGAAAGGAAACTCGAAATGTAGGTGAACGTTGAATCGAGCGCGAGTGCGCGACGAAGGAAAGGATAGAGAGTAAAGTGTTGAAATGCTCGATCGTTTTCGGCGAGATATCACCGAGGGGTGTCTCCCTCCTCTCTCCAGTGTCTATGTCTTTATGCGTTTCACATGCTCGATAGCTTCTTCCCCGTTAAGTACTCCCCGTACGTCGATGAGGAGCATAACCAACCCATATTCTGTATTTTTTTTTTTTTTTCTTATTTTTCATTTTTCTTTTTTCTTTGATCATTTTCGCTAAACGTTAATTTTCACCTAAACAGTAGTATCTTTCTTTTTTACCTTACTAGGATCGTATATGATAAAAGCATGTATAAATCAGTAGACATTTTGTTTTGTGCTTCTTAGAGATCATACATGATACAATGTACAAAGTAGTATAAAATAAAAAAAGGATTAATAAAGATTTGTATTACTTAATCCTCAATTAACGGTTTATCACGAACGGGACATCGGTGTCGCTTGGTCGATTCCAACGCGAACACGTTTTCTGGCCGATCGTTCGCCTTCGTCACGTACGATCGTACGTCGATCGTAATTTCTCGTTGCCTTCGTCTCCGATATTACAGGATTTTCGGCGGAGAACGATCGAACGAATCGCGTAATTAATTCGCCGACCGTGTTTCCACCGATCACTCTTAATCTATCTACGATGTTCTCGGTTTCCTTTTTTCCGATGCAAGGTCGACGAACATACGGCGATGGTAGCGATCGTTGCGTTCGTAGAAAGACGATTTCCCGTTGGAAGCGCATCGACGGCCGCGAACAAGATTCGTCCCATTTGTCAAAGTGTCCCAAGAATAAATCGCGACACCAGGACAGATAAGAATTCGTATTTCCTACGTAATATAGTCAGCGCATAATCGAAAATGAGTAAAATGTCTCGCCTTAAAGTCGATCCCGCCTAAAATGGGCTTCGGCGCTGGGATCGGATATAACCATGGTCGGGTCGGTGAGCATTTGTAGACCATCCATGTCGATGGGATCGAGACCCTGTCTCAAAGCGTCGTCCGATGGAAAAAGATCTGCGTCGAAGTCGCCCATCATCGCCGTCCCGAGGTCTTTTACGAATTCTGGATTCGTAAGGTCGTCTGCTCCGGAGAAGTCTGCGAAAGAAGAATCGTTCGAGTCTTCCATAGTCGCACTTTACTTGCCTCTTAATCTTAATATCTAGTATTTCCATAACGTTTCAGCGATACGTCGTGTTTCATTAGCGCGCAATTATAGAGAAAGGTATCTGTTAAGTACGTTACAGTTCTAAGTATCCTGCGATTATCCCGAATTATTATACGTATATCGGTAACGTCTTGTACCGTGTCCTTTTACTTCATCGACGCGTTTAAGAAATCGTTTATCGACAGAAAAATATGATTCAATCGAAAATGACCCAATGTTCGTGGATACGCGTAGCAGAAGGAAAAGGCAACGCGTATCTGCCGATGCAGGTAAAAGTTTTCCAAGAACACACCAGTGAGGATGATCGTTGGGGTGTTCGGTGTCTGAGGCGTGAGTTGCTGGGTGGTGGTGCTGTTGTTGCTCGTAGTGGTCGTTGTGTTAGGTTGATACGGCATTTGGGGACTCGTGCTGAAGTACCCGGCATCTGCGCTGCCCAACTCACCTCCGACATTCATCGTGTCGTTCTGCAAATCAATGCCAAACCGAATTGTACTCCGTCGCGCACTCGAAATCCTACTATTTTACCATTAAATCCACTCGGTACAGCGGGCACGTCAATTATAGTTTAACGGATTCTCGCGGCGTCTGTTCGTTTACCTCGCGAGACACGTCCGGTACTCTACTAACTCGATTAACGCGGTTCGAACACGACGAGGTCGTCGTGCGAATAAACGTTAAAGAGGAACCGCGTGAATTCACGAGCTTTGAAAAATCTGCCCGTTCGGCCACGTCGAAAAATCCTGCTTGCTCACCTGTGTGTAATTCGTGGTGTGATTCGGCGAACCCATATACGTTCCGATCATGTTGGTCGGCACGGGCGTGTCCATCTGAAGCGAAAAACACAGAATAAAAACGAGTGAATCTCTATGTCCGTAACGCTACGATATATCGTCGATGTAAGTTCTTCCGGTGAATCGAACAGAGGAATCGGTAGAAAGAGAAAGTGTGTGAGAGAGAGAGAGAGAGAGAGAGAGAAAGAGAGGGAAGATGGAAGCGGAAGAGCTGATCCGTGGACACTAGATCCGCTCGATCGTCGTGTATTAGTTACATCGGCACGTACTGCGTTCTTCCCGTGGTCGATCGGTTCGAGGGTGATTCCATGCGAGGACGAAGCGAAGAAGAAGGGTAGCGAAGACGGTGGATAGTGTGCGGCCAAACGACGACGACAGGCTGAGAGAAGGAAGAGCGCGGGAGCAAGAACAACGCAAGAGAAAAACGGAGAAACTAACGGCGGATCGAATCGTAAGCGCTTTTATTATTCGCCACGTGGATACGTTCGTTCTTTAGCGGAATTGATCGTTATCGTTTCTCCGCCTCTAGCCTGTATTCGTTGTAATGACTTTACCAGCTTCTAACCGCTCTGAAACGAATGAAGGAATGAAAATTCCGGCGGATATTCCTTCGGAGGTAACGGAACGTTCGAAGGTACTCGTGAAAAAATCCATGCCATTTGTTCGTTTGCTTTTTCACTTTTCTTTTGCTCGTTTCGTTCGTTCGTAGAAATCGGCCTTCGATTTTCCCTTCGTCGAACGTTACGCTACATCTGAACGACTTACGTTAGGACGAATATACGAGACTTACATAAGAAAATTATCATCCTGACAACGCGCCGACTTCGTCGCTGCGTTGGAGTATCGCGGGCCGAGCAAATGGACCTCGTGCGCCACGCGAGTCGAACCGAGGAATTTTCACGTCGGTACGTCTTATCATTCATCTTTTACAACCTCTGTATATCCGCCGTAAAGCGTGCGGTAAACCATCACGACGTGGTTTTGTAAATTTTACCACGGGACCTGGTGCTATGGCGGCGTTCAACGACAAGGCCGCCGGATAAAGCGGAAGTATAGGAACGTAAACGTTCGAACGACCGGTTCTTATTAAATCGTAACACAGGCTCTGGTGCGTTTCTTCGCCTCCAGGACGGCCAATTATCGCGCCAACGACCGCGTTTCGCGCGTCGTACTACGAAAGTTGCGAAGAAAGTGTC
This sequence comes from Bombus confusus, assembly GCA_014737475.1. Classification (NCBI taxonomy): domain Eukaryota; kingdom Metazoa; phylum Arthropoda; class Insecta; order Hymenoptera; family Apidae; genus Bombus; species Bombus confusus. The sequence continues at coordinate 2,793,471 of JACXIV010000035.1, forward strand.
GCTGAACATCGTCGTAACACCGTCAGTTTATTTAACGCGACCGCAGACGTCGATCGATCGTTCGCTGCTTGAAAAAAAAAGAAGAAGAAAAAAAAAAAATAACGATAACGAGGTAGGAGAACGGGTGACGGCACGTAGAATGCGAAAGTTGCGAGAAGAAAGTGGAAGCTCGTCGTGTCGAGGGGTTGTGAGAAAAGGATCAAATTCATATGGTTTGTCAAGGGCGTTATTTCACCTCTATCTGCGTGCTCCAGGTGCAACCAAGTTCCATGAGCTGCTGCGCGAATTTCGGCCAATCCTGACGGATGCGGGCAACAGATAAACATCAAGGCTTAACATTTCAATCGTATTCGCAGAACGAGGCAGTTAAAAAAGAGAAGTATTTTCTGTTCTTTTTCTTTCTTATGCGAGGGTGAAGAATTAACCATCGAAATATAGACTGTGAAGGCTGGTGGTGGCCGGGTTCGTTGAGATTCGCGCTGAAAGATCGCCGATACGTGTATCGTGTTCCTATTTTTAACAAATTATTGCTCTTCGCGTATGATTTATACGTACTATCGTGTATCTAATATTTCCGAATAAATAACAGGAGAATTATCGACGATAAAGTATCGAATAACAAGGTGGCGATCGTACTCGAAATAGAAAGAGTAAATTTCAAAGTGTTGTAATATACGAACGTGTGAAGTCTAACGATTCGCATTTCCAATGGATAAAAAGGTTCTTTCGTTCTCTGAGAGATTCGACAGAGATCGTTAGACCGCGGATTCTTCCGAACATAACCGAAATCAGAAAGAAACAGATGTCAAGTAAGAATTGAATATCCCAGCAAGTATTTATACATAGCGTGTATTCTGTATACAAATTCATAGATAACCGCAGTCTACTAATCACGTAAATACTTATGTACGTATTAGGTTGTCCGGAAAGTTTCTTTCGTTTTATAAGAAAACAATAGACGCACGACATTTTTCGTTTTCCATTGTTTTGCTGAATCACGTGTGCTACGTAATTCGATAAAATACTATGAAACAAAAAATATCCTGCGTTCGTTGTTTCCTTATAAAACGAAAGAAACCTTCCGGACAATCTAATATTTAGGTAAAAACTAGAAATATAGTCGATGAATTTGTCTCGCGAGAGGCTCGTGTAGCGCATTGTTAATTAATTTCGTAACCGATGCAAACAATTTTGTGATTGCGCGCGCTAACGCCTTAAATTCGTCGGACGTCTAGAAACCCGGCCGCAGGAATGCGAGGGTTAAAGAAAGGGAAAGAGATCGCGTCTCTCTAATACGAGCTGGTGCAGTCGTTCGAAAAAAAGAAGCGCGTGTTCGAAAGGATGCACCGCAGAATCGCTGCGTCTATCGATCGGGCGCAATGAAAAATTACGTACTTCGCTACGAACGGCAACGAAAACGCTGGTTCGCGGCAAAGGAAAGTTACAGACGCATGCAGAAAACCAAGTGGAAAGTAAGTTGAAGCTTTTTGGGGGCGACGTAGTTCTTCCAGTGTGGGCGATTTTCGCAAAAACCGTGGAAGAATCCCAACGACGAAGAATTCGAAGCGAGCAAAGCGAACCGTACTTGTAACGGACTGATGGTTAATCGCTCGTCGATACGAGCGATGATTAACAATGCACGCGACAACGACACAGGCGGCTCATGGATTATTAATTCGCATAATTTCCGACCTTTTTAATCGCCGGAACGCTCGACCAAAACGAGCGGCATACCAAAAGCGTGAGCAACGGAGAAATTCGTGGTAACACGTGCACGTGGAATAATTCATATCGTCTAGGTTTGTGAAGGTCAGCCATCGTGGAGGAACACGGCGAAAAATTATGCACGGATATCCATGAGCCACGATCGAGGGGAAATCGTGATCTTCGGGCAACGAAGAGGCCGGTATCCATTTGTTGTCTATTTTTGTCTCGCGCCATAATTGCGTACCATTCAATAATACGCCACGATGCCAATAATAGCGTATACTTAATAGGGTGGAACGAAAAAATTGAAAATTACGTGACTATATTTTGATAATGGAAAAAACTTGCCTGTACATTTACAGACGACGTATGCAAAGACAGATTTCTTACTCTTACAGATTACTACTCTTGGAACAAACTAGCGGTTTGAAATAAATAGATTTCGTTAAAAATATTTCGTACTCGATATTCCAATTATTTACGACGTTCCGTGTGTAACCAGTATCGTCATTCTTGCTTTTATTCTACTGTTAATTACGATACTTTTCTATTTATTTCTATATAATCAAGATTGTAAACGATTCGGCAGTTTCGTTCGCGTAGCTCTATATCGAATTTTCAGAGGCAAAGATCGAACGCTCGTTGGACGCGATACGCGAATATACAACAAACGGACAACTACCTAAAGGCAACACAGAAAAACAAACGCATTCAGAAAGAATGAGAACCGTAACGTAGTAAATCATAGGAGCAATTAAGCGCCAAGAATGTGTTGAAATTGCGTTGGTCGCGAGCGAACCTAAGATTCATCGCAATCAGACAGACGCTCGACAAATAAAGAGAAAAGTGTCGACGAACGTCGACAAGACGTTGCTTATCATGCAGATCGAGACCGTAGGTGGCGTCTACGTGGATCGCTTCTACGTAAAGGATCGTCCAAAATCATACGTACTCAGCGGCATTCCCAAAATCTTACGCAAACGAAACGATAATTGCTCGCGTACTTACCACTCCCTTCCGTATGCACAAACAGACAAGTACGGTCCAATTAAAACGTAGTTCTTGTCGAGTCCGCGCGATCTACGTCACAGAGATCCAAAGTTGCGCGTTTCTCGAACGAATCGTCAGAAGTTTCCGTAAAAGAATTATTCGATGGATAAGATGTACTTTGGTGCGCCATGAATTTTTCACTCGAAACAAAGTGCCTCGTATGGAAAACTAGCGACCAAAGGAAGGCGGAAAAGCGACGCAACGCGGGATGGAGTTTTTTTTTGGACGAAAAATAATTGACGGGCTCGTACTCGTAATGAGAGACTCGAGTATCCTTGTCCGTGTTTGTCTTCTTTTTTCTTTTCTTTTCTTTTTTCTCAAAAGAATACTTCTGTATCTCTTTAGTCTCTGGTTGGTACATTTCAATCTTTTTGAACAAAATGTTCCTCGTATCGCGCGATTACCATAAGCGTATCCGCAATTATATCGTAGAAGGTACCTGATTAAACAACGAAGGCGTGGAACCGTGACGAGAGTTATTTCCGTAGAACCGTGCAATTTTCGTTTGACCATAAATTAGGACATACACGGTAGCTTGCAAAAGTGTTCGAACGCTTGTAGAAATCTTTTGCGAATACACATAACACGCGTGTCTTTTAATTTTTATATACATTTTCAGATTGGCTTCAAACTTTACCAATACGATCATCTCGACCGTGTCTCGTTCCTTCGTTCTCGTTACTTCGTAAGTGTTTCTTAAGCGTTGAAATACTTTTATCAGCCACTGTAGATAATTTATCATAATCTCGATTCCGACTACCAAAATACGTTAACATCTTAAAAAAAAGAAAAAAAACAAAGGAAAAGAAAAAGTCGAAAAATTTGACGATCATCGTTTTTGCGGCAATTATAATCTAAAACCAATCCTAATGGAAAGTAGCACGAGTCGAACGCGAAGCATGCGTGCTCCACTGCCGTGCGATGTTAAATAAAATGTCTCAACCGCAGTGCTATCGATTTAGCTTCCGCGTTACGAGCAATAAAACAACAGCGGTGAAGCGGTTGTTTACGGCCGAAACGCAACGCGATGTCGATAGCGCCACTCTTGGTAATAAGGCGGATATTCGAAGATCCCTCGAGCGACGCTTCGAATCCGATAAAATCGAACGAACGATCAGGACGATTCGTCGAGTCGTTTCCAAAGATTCTTTCTCGCCGAGACAACGTGAAATTGTCCCGAAGATTTAAACCTGAGGCATCGCGTTGGGTCGTCGAAAAAAGGAAGAGAAGACGAGACGATGGCTGAATACGCGAGCACGATACTCGAAGGACTGACTCCTTGTACTAACCATCGTGAACTGCTCGAAGTCCTGCTGAAGCGCCGCTGCTTGTGCCTGGTTCAGGAAGTAATTGTTTTGGTCGATGTTCTCTGACGTTAAGTTGGGTGGACCTGGATGACCCGTGGGACTAGGAGGCGCCGATGGATTATTACTGTAACTCAACGGGCTGCCCTGCGATCGATCACAGATTACATCATTTATCTACATTTCTCTTGTTTTTATTATTCGATTGTCACTTCTTTTATCGTTCGATCGAATTCTATGTACTTTTTTCTTTTTACGTATAGTACATAGTATAAAAGGTGTTCGTGACTATAAGATAACAACTACAAGGAATTTTCAATCTTCGCGAAATGATATTCCCGCTATTTAATCGTTATTTATCTATTGTTCCATTCTTGCTGTATAAATATTTCTTGGAAAAAATACTTACTTGAATGGTTAGTCCGGGCGACGATTGCGGCGACGGCCTGTTCACCTGCTGCGAGGATCTGTACGAGCCTAAGGAGTTGAGCTGCGGTTGTGGCGTCTGCGACGACTTCTAAAAACAGGCACAAGAAGAAGCATTTTATCGAGAAATTCTCCTTTTCCTTGTCACGTGTCGTACACTCCCTCTTCCTCTACCCTTGGCAAGATACGCCACTAAGAAGCAATTAATCTCCGTGGCGGTCTAAATTATTCGATCCGACGGGATAAAAATGAAGGCGATAAAAATGAAAGAAACGACGCGGACGACCTTTCGACTGCGAAAGAATTTCAAGCTCCCGTCCGATCGCTTTTTTGCCTCGATTCATAAGCTGCACGCTTGCGAACGGTATCCTCGTATGGCATAAATCTTGGAAGAATCGGGCAGAGGAAAGGAGAAACGAACACGAGTAACGTGATATACTAACTGGACTTTGCGGTGGCACAGGACTGTGCGGTTGCTGATAAATGTAGTGACCAGTTGGACTGTGAGACGTGGCCGTCGGTGGCTGAGGCACCGGTTGTTGCGAATAACTCTGAAGATCCTGTTGCGAAGTACTTGTGCTGTTTTCTAGCGCCACACCCTGTTTCATAGGCACCGCTGTTAACGATCGGTCGGCGGTTTTTTTTTTTCCTTCGCCTAGCCTCAGTCTGAATGGTTAGTAGCGGTAGCTATGCGAGGCTCGCGCGATCGATTTCTATGCCGATTGCGAACGTTCAAAGTCACGGGAAACGCGGTTTACCGACGACCGCGGTGCTCGTCTCTTTTCGTGCTACAGTAAAACCTCCATTATCCGAATTAATAGGCAGATACGTGATTGTTCGGCTGAAGGAATTTCCAGACGAAGGTAGAACGGTCGTGTAATTAGCTCTCTCCGTAATAATTATTCTACAGTCGTATATTGTTCTACGTACATCTCCGTTTTCCGATAAATCTCTTCGTTTTCGTAATATCAAAGTTTCGTAATTATATGAAAATTCTATTAAACGACGCGACGCGTAAATTTAAAATGCTTGGATCTAATTAGTTCGTATATAAATAATGGAATAAGCAGAATGGTACGGCAATGTTATTCGCAGGCATTGCAATTACGAATACGATGTAATGTAAATGTAATATTTAGTTAGCTATATTCGCAGATCGTGTATCTTGTATGTTCTGCTGATAAATCAAATCGTAAGATTTTTAATAGCGTTGACCTGCGTTGAAGTCAGTTGTGTGTTAAATAATCTAAGGCCTCTGTCTAGTGCAATAATGCTTCGGATCGAGAAAGCTTCGTCGTCATTTTCATTGCAATCTTCCTCTTCGGATACTAAAGGTTCCATTGTATTTACACGAAACCGAAAAGGACGAGATCGCCCGAGGGGCGGACGTTTTCTTCAATTTCCAATTTAATTACGAACCAGCGAGCTTTATCAGGTAAACGTTATTCATCCGCGACGGCAGAGCTTTTTCTTCTTAAGCGGACAATTAACGTCTATCCGGTCGAGCGACTCGACCGATAAAAGTTCCTTTTTTCCTCGGAGCCCTCGCGAATGCAAACAAGATTCGCAAAGATATCGGATTCATTTAGCTGGCAAAGTTCTCCAGCTCCGATATGAAACTTCTAACCATCGCGTCAGGACGAAATAACCTTCCCCCCCCCCCCCAGCTAAGAAACGGACCGGGAAAACGAGTTCCAGACTGAACGACAAACATTTTCCATTTACGCGGTGGAAAAACTTTCGATCGAACGTTTGCGCCTCCGACGATCTCAGTGACACGTTCCACGGAAATTCGTCGATGTAATTCTACCCGCGTATTTTTCTCTCGAAAAGGTACACGAGCTAATTGCCGATCGCGTGTCAACGATTCCGCGAAACTTCTACTTTTGGTCGGACTTCTTCTACCTTGCAACGTTGACACGCGAATTCGCGTCCGAGGTTCGACTATCCGTCACTTTTCGCGGTATTTTACATGCGCGGTTCCGCTGTTGCCTCTGTTTCGCAAGCTACGGATACTGTTAAGAAGCGGGGCGATATTCAAAAAGAAAAAAAGGAAAGAAAATGGGGGGGAACTAATCGAAGAATGAGAGGAGAATTATAGCGAAACGCGCGGCGTCGTCGTAAGCGCAAGAACAAAAATTACTACTAACCTTACACGTGTGAAGGAACCTAGAGTTAACAGGCACTGATAAATGGTTCTGCAAAATAACAAACACAAACAAACACTACAACAAAGGCAAAATAAAAATAAAATGAAATTAAAGGTGGCCGCTAAGCGTACAGGAGGCTGGTACTAATTCGCTCAAACGAGCCGAGATCAAAATCAATCTTTTATTCTTTCCGAGCGAAACCGTTTGTCGCTAACGTTGATCGACTCGTTCGTTTTAAATCAAAAGGAGGGCATGCATCGAACGCTTGTAATTCACTCGAAGCGATAGTACGAGAGACTAGTAGCAATTAAAAAAAGTTTTGCCTATTTCGTAGCAAACTACAGGGTCACCAGATTAAAGGGAAGAGATACGTATTTTCGTAATTTCGTAGCGCGTTTAGGACAACGGGGTACGCGTGTCTCGCGAGAGAACTTACTCGAAACTCGCGACGCAACGATCGGCATTACGCTGCTTCTTTGGCCACGGTGCATTAACGTTTTACGACCACGATGTAGGATAAAATCGATATTCAGCCGGGCTACGACTAATCTAGATAACGATTAACAAACCGTGCTCGTGATTGCTCCATCGGAGAACGATAATGGCACTCTATCGAAATTGTACGCGAGCCGAGAGCCGCATGCCACGGAGTTGCGTACAAAGTAAAACGCTTTAGCTGGCGATCTAAGTGTTTCATAACCGTTCGTGGCGATAAGTTCGCGTGGAAGAACGAAATCGCTAATCCAGTCGTCGATTCCGTTCTTTCTCGTCGAGCCGTACGGAAATCGCGTTCGAACTTGCCGCGACTGCGTCTCGTTTTAATAACGACGACACGCTACTGTTTTTCCGAAAAGCTCTGTGACGTTGTACTCGTAACACAGCGACGGTCATCGAAGCACAGAAAAGCACAGAACATCTTTCTCCATGCAACACTACGCACGTACCAGCCGTTACGTTCTGATTCCTACTAACTAGCTTTATAGAGACCAGGCATCTCTCTCGTAGGTTGTTGCATATGAAATGGCCGATTTCACGATTGCCACACATCTGATTCTGATATTTAACGACTAGAGGCGTTGCTCGAGAATATTTTCCAAATAAAGATTAATCGCAAATAACGAACATTAAACGTAAAATTGTCCGTATTAAATTTGTACGTTGGCATCTAATTTTTACATCTGACCTACTAACTTGTGATATTTGGAATTGCGAATTACAGTCGGTCAACCACATTCCTCCCAAAGCGCTACGAATATAGACTCGTTCTAAATTCTACATTCAAGAAGCTCTAAATGGAAAATCTAAGTGACAGTGAATAATTTCCAAGGGTGTCTCTCCCTTTCTGAAACATACCACGTACTTGTGTTATAATCAAATCTAATCGCCGGGTCTTCTCTTCCGTTCTCTTTACCACTTCTGTTATTACTACTAGAAATCGGATATTTTTCAGAAAGCTACGAACACGTTAAAAGTCTTACGAAAAACTCGGCTCTTTCATCTGCAAGGACCTAATGTACTATTATGTACATAGTCGACCAGGCCGCGTCTTTCTCTATATTTCAATCCCCAAGTCAAATATTTACGGCATTTGTAATATCGAGTCTGATCAATCCGAAGCGAATTTCTCAATCAAAGTTACGAGAATAGAGAACGGTACTCTGATCGATCAAAGTGAACGGCGGAGAAAGACGAGGCGCTGTCGACTATAGAGTTGGCAGGTGTAGCAACATTCTCTAAGAACCCGATACTGTGTACCGTACAGGATCGCGAGGATATTTACTTGGGCGTTGGTCTGATCCTGCGAAAAGGATAGCCTCCCAGCTTGGGGTAAGCTGGTCGGCGACAGATTTGTGGGACTGCTCGTTTGACGACTCTGGAATACACCAGCGGTACGACTATTTCAAAACAGATTCCTTTCTTCGAAGGAAACGCTAGCTAAGTCTTTTATGCTACTCGAACGTAACGCGACGCTACCTGATATGACACGGTCTGTAGCGGAGATATATGAGAGAAAGAAAGGCGAAGAAAATAAAAGCGGACGCGGTCAAACGGGTTGAAAACGCGCTGGAAATAGCACAAAAAAAAGATATACGCGTATATATATATATATATATATATATATATATATATCGTAATCGCGCGCGATTATTCCGATATCGACACGTACAGCGCATTTTTGCACGAAGTTGATAGGAATATGGCGATACGATGAATTTCGAACTGGACACCACCTGTTAAATTTAAATTTGTCGTGTCTCGTCCGGATTAGTCGACTTACTTCGAGTCAAATGATCCGACCAACGAGAAGGAGAACAGAAAAACTCGATAGTGACGTTAGGTAGTTAGTCAGTTGCATAATTTGGAATTGGTAAGTTGGCTAATCCGAACGGAGCGTCGCTTTCTTCGTTTTACGGTTTTACCGAGGAAAAGTCGTGCCTTGGATTAGAGAGACTAACCTCTCAAGCTGATGATACTTATGCAAATACTATTTGCGGAAAGTGATGGCGAATTTAGCAGATTCGGCGAGATTTCTTTGTCCTTTTCACCTTCGATATTACGTATATTCAAACGATAGTTGAACGAGTTATCAAGAAGCTCAATGATAAATGTATTTATTTTCGAGCAAAGTGGTATCGATTTATAACGCGCTGTTCCTCCTTTGGGAGAAGCTAGGAAAAACGTGCTTCTGCTACTGGGGTTTAAATAACTAGATAGAAAAACAAAGTCGCATAAAATTACACGATCTTGTGCTATATCTCAAATAAATATGAAGCAAAGGGGACGTTTGGACTGTACACTGTACCCAGCCACTCGTAAATATATGGACGCTTCGATCGATTTGTACAGATAACACGTGAAATATGTGTGACGATAAATATTAATGCCAAAGGAATTATTAAAGGCAATAGTTTGTATCATGTGGAATCAATTGTGTATATATATTCTTTATTCGAAACCTTATCAATGATATATTAAAATTAACGCTCGGTGGATTCGCGCGATTCGTGGAAATTTTAACGGGTCCTCGATTCTATCGATAGAGTTAATTCCTCTCTATTAATTTGAAAAGGCTTTGTGTCCAAACGAAATGAAACCGAAGACAATGGACCTCTAAAATAATAAAACTGCGTCCGTAACGTTTGACACTTACAAATGACAGTTCTTCTATCGTGAGTTATCTTTTAGAAATAAATTCCACGTTACAAGGGTTCTCTAATAAAGCATAAAACCGTACTTGGTCTTCCTGTTTGCAATTTCCTAACTGAATTTCATTTTATCAGATAGAAGCAAACGCCCGCGTATCTTTCAGCGGTAGCGTACGACGAATCAGCTTAAGAGATTAGACCAACGAACGCCAGAGACAGAAATTCCCCTTTATAACGAACGCGATAAAGTAAAATAAATAAATAAATAAATAAAACAACGAAGGAAGATACGACTGTGATAAAAGGCGATTTAGGAATATGCAGCCTCGTAAGATTTAAGGATGAAACTGAGTTGCGAGAAACACACGTAATTGGACGAACTTACGTTGCTGAATGGTGTACTGCTCGAGTGATCCTCTTGATCCGACGGGAAGTGGACCAGGTCGGGCAACGATCGCGTGTTGCCTATGGGAATTTGCTGTCCTGGTGGCTGAGAGCTCGGATCTATGCTGCAAGACAAATACGTGCTTCAATCAGAAATCGATGCGTTTACGAGAGGGAGGCGCGCTGTAGTAACTGTCAGAGTTTCGAGGAGCCAGTCATTCTTGGAACGACCTCGACCAATGTCAATGTTGTCCGAGTGTAACACGAAAACGCAGAACTAGGAACTCAAATTCTACGAGATTAACTGGAATTCGTTGAATTAGCTGGGATGTTTCGAGTGGGGTAGAATCCGATTATTTATCCGAAGAAATTGAGACACACGTTGTTCGTATAATTAAACTCCTCGCAATCGAACGAGGAACCATTTTCACGAGTTCCTCGCGTTAAATTTGTACTTCCAACATCCTGAATATTTCAAACATATGGATTATAATATGAGAAATATCTTGAATCTTTCGTGGAAATATCATTGGATGCCAATTCTTGCGAGTTTATCAACTGTTTCTGAAATTCTTATTCTTCTTAAATTTGGCACGTCTTTCATCTTCCCAATTATGTTTGTTACGTATAACGTATAACGCTCCCCTTAAATATCGGATAGTATTAAAACAGCAAAAGTCTACACGAATGAACTTATCACGTTTGTCGTCTGTTATCTTCAAACGTTAACATTAAACGTTTAAAATTTAACGCCAAAAAATTGTGAAAAGCCAAGGAACGTATAACTTTTCTCACAACGAAGCATCGCCAAACGATTCGCCGATTAACGCTTCGATGATCGAGCGTTTAATCGATGTTTTAATAATCAAGGTCCTGCTAGACGATATCATTAAACAATCGTCTAGAAAGTAGACGATAGATAAGACGACTAATAGAATACAGAGACGAGCATTAGGCTTCGATCGCTTGTCGCGAACGAGTTAAATTTGAAGACTAACCCGAGGACAGACCGGACAGTGTCTATTCAAAATTATATAAACTCTGTGCACGAGCGCATTAGTATGTGCGATATAATGCGTCATGAATACAATGAACCTCCGTACAATAGCCACGACGCATAAATAATGCATACACTTGCGTGCAACAATAGACAGTGTACTTATCAAGAGGGGATATTCCACGAGATTCGCAAAATTTCAGCCGTCTTTTTCCTTCGGCCGGCTAATCGGAATCGATACGGGACTGATATCGCTGGTCGATACAGAGGGAGAGAAAAAGTTTCCTTACTTGCTTCCAGGCACTCGAGGTATTTCACAGGACGATCTTGGCCGTTCGATGAATCCGTAATGCAGGTCCCTGTTGTCGCTCCCGGACCCGGTTATGGTGTGCTGATCTATGTACAACGAATTATAAAGTGTTAAAAGTAGCAACACGAAGGATCAAACGATGGGTAATTAATTCCGAGCATTGTTGATTTTGTCGTGTTCGAGGCAATCCGTCGACTATTAACGCTTGAATTACCGGTGGCTGACAAGCGTCCAGTTTGTAGGAAAAGGAAAGATGCGGTAAACGAAAGTAAATGTAAGACATATATATGGTACTAAAAAGAAAACACCACAATTTTGCAAAGCGTAATTACAATTAGCACGGGTAACGAATATGATACGGATTTTTATTACGGAATACACGATGCAAAGATAAAGATATACTTTAAAAAGGGATTAGAAATTGTGAAAAACGCGGCATCGAATTATTCATATAGCCAAGAAGATGTAATTATATTAATAATTCAAATTGCCGAGAAAATTTCATTATATTAATAATTCAAATTGCCGAGAAAATTTCATTCTATTAATAATTCAAATTTCCGGGAAAAATTTCATTATATTAATTATTCAAATTTCCAAGAAAATTTCATAGCTAACGTTTCCTAGAATATTTAATTAATTTTCGAGTAATAATAAAACGAATACACGTAAAATCTACGAGGTTTATCAAATGTTGACGAAAAACTACGAATCGATCATTGTGATAACTCCGGTAACTCTACGGTTAATTTAATCGCAGCTTTTCCACGCTTATGCTTTAAAACACGCCATAGTTGGAGGGTGTTGCACACGATACGTAGTCCCAAGGCAGAGCGTCCGATTTCGTTGAAGCAACCTAACACCATGTAATGCTACTTGCTAACATTACTACGGGTATAACGTTTCAGTTCCGATCCCCTCGTGTCGTCAGTCGGTAGCAGATTAAGAGGGAATCATCGAAGCCGCGTATATCCGACCGACCGGAATCGGAAAACCTGCCTCGGCCAATGACCCGTCTTCCTAAAGATCTGTTCGCAAATTCCGAAACTTTCGCAGGAAGCTCTTAATATTTTCTCGTCTTTTATCGATACGGTGTGTCGCTTTCCGTTGACCGTATGTGACCGATGAATATTACAGGGCAGAATATAGCGAGGTCCTAAATTAATTCATTAAGCATTCGTAATATTCGTAATGCTATGTTAAGAGCCGAGCTCGACATTGTATTTCGTTTCATTTTTACCTTTTTACTTTCGTCGTGTGAAATAAAACGAGTATTTGCAGGAAATAAAAGCGCAAAGAGATCGATTTTTATTCGTACCTCAAGCTGCAGGAAATGTATTTTCCAATCGTATACTGCAGGGTAAAAGATAGAAATAAAAGTTTTCTACGTACAATTAATTGAATTCACGCGTGAACCATCGTAGAAACGTGTATCGTATTCTGTTTTTAATGGTTTGCGCAATAAATAAAACGACGACTCGTGGCTATCGATATTTCCGTCATAAAATATTTTTAAATAATTTGAAAACAGGAAAGTGGTTTGTAAATTTCGTGTCGATATTCTATAAAAAAGCACACACGCGTTGACTTCGCGTTAAACGTTCCTTCGGAGAATATAATACGATTGTTTCAGAATCCAAACTGGTTTACTCCGCCTCTGCATAATAGGATTCATAGATACGTAATTAATATTCATCTGGAAGGACTATTATTTTCAAGAACGTAATCATCACAGGAAGATAATCACACGTTATTCTAGTTAATCAATGTAACAGTAATTGACTATTCCATACGTGTCTGTGTAATACATATTGTACCAAATATCTTGTAATCTCTATATATATATATTTCCAGATTTCTCTCGAACACTACCAATACAATCGCGATAATCATATCACGGTGCTAACGAGGTCTCAAAATATTTCGTATTAACGCGCATTAACGTATTCATGAAAAATGTCTGTGAATGTCCGGATACTTTCGTGAAACTGTGTATATCGACATCTGTCAGAGTCTGCTGTATATACGTAACTTATATATTATCGGAGCGACCTCTGAATCAAAGAAGACAATTAAACGGAGCGAAAGAGGATCGTGACAAATCCTTGTTCAGACAAGAAACCAGCTTGCAAGGCCTAAAAAGCTTCGTCTTGATGGAAAATTTGCGAGGCAGCCACTCGAGGCCGAGTGGCGCACGTACAACGAGGTAACGAGGTAATATGATAATGAGGGAATTTCTGAGACGGGTCTTCGTGAAAATCGCAGCGAAACAAAAGTTGACGAGCGTCGCAGGGGAAACGTGGCGATAATTCTCGAAATAATGCACGCCATCGTGTCGGCGGAATTATTTACGCGACAACCGAAAGCGTTTATGATGCGCGGAGCGTAGCTGGCTGGAGCGCGAGACACATATACTTTTTCAAACGGGGCGGATCCCAGAAACGACGCGAAAACTGACTTAACGGTTCGAAGATTACGTTCTAGATTAACCACGCTCTGCGTGAAACGTTCAATTTTATTTGCACCGCCGTCGCTAGGATTTTCTAAACGAAGGGTCGGCAAACGATAGCTCGGACAATTTCGAGAAAAAAATCAGCCTTAAAATGGTGAGCTTCGAGGCTTGTCGTGCAGGGTTTAGAAACGAGAATAAACGAGAATCCGAGTACGGTGCTGCTCATCGAATTGTATATCCGAGCAAATACAGAAATTTCGCTTCTACGATTATAACGGATGAAATATCGTTCGTTTCTTCCTCTTCAGATACAACTTTAACCGCAAGTCAATTTCGTCAAGACATCGAGCATGTAGTCAAAACTCCATTAAATTGCAAAATAGATTTCATTTATCGATATTTCTACTGCAACGACTAAATTAGTTTCGTTGCTCCACATTCGAACCGTTGATCGGTTCTGACGTTCAGAAATCAAAGACGAAACCGTTGCAGTTTCTCTATGTAAAACTTCCTTTCAGACAATTCGTAGGTGGAAAATTGTGCAGACGGAATAAATGGTGTCTTTAATGAGCGTTACTCGTCGAGACAAGCGTCAACTGTGACAAAGCGTAGACTTTAAATTGCAAAATGTTCGTTTCGAATTTGCGAACAAAAAGAGGAAATCGCGCGGGAAGATTCACGAGGGCGCGAATTGGCTAAACTCTGGCAGATAACGTATCGAATATCCGACAAATTGACTATTTGTCGCGTCTAGATGACGCGTGTTTCCCCCACGATAAAACATTTTGCGACACAATTCTGTTGCGACTGGTTAACAAGCGACCGCCTGATTGGCGCGCTCTTTTTTTCCGCGAATCGTACGCGACCAGCACGATTTTCAGCGCGGCCGGCATCATCGAAACACATCATTGTATCGTTAGTAACGATATTTCCGCGAAACGATGTGATCGCGTCGGAACGAGTTAGATGCAGGAGAAAAACGCGTCGATCGGAAGAAAAAGGAACGCTAGGCCGGCTCGAGCGTGAAGAACAGGAAGAATCGCGCGCGACACCGTTGATCGGTAGACAGATCCACTTAGGCTTAATTAGCGACGATTACTTAAATACGTCCTTATTTCCATGGATATATCTATGTACATATATATATAGCGTGCGTATATCGGGTCTGTTGAAAAGTTTTGTCCAACTTTTAAACAAGAGACGTTATTATTATTTTATTTCATTGTTGCGAGATTGTCAGATTATTAACCAGCTTTGCTTGCTATATATCCAACTCTCTTTCAATCTCATACAACTTTAGCATCCATCACATCCAAACACCCACGTATGTAGCTTTATTTCTTTTAATTTCTATGTATATTATTCTATACTTAACTTGTATACTATCGCGCGTCTACCTTTGACTTTCAATCAGTTCGGAAACCTACCTATATTCTTACGCTCCTTTTTCAAAACTCCTATCCTATCTCCCGGCGTATCTTCCTCTTTTAATAGGATCTAACCTGCAGCATCGTTTTAATGGAAGATTTAAGATATCTATCTTTGAACTACATAGAATACATTTGCTCTTTTACTTTTCCAACCAGTAACGATTTCCCTCCTACACGTTATCCGCTTCTTATCCTCGCAATTAGCCCCCGGTTGCCTTCTTTACCTTCTTTCTGCACGCGTTCCGCTTTGTTCTTATGTATTTGTACCTACTGTTGCATTTGGCGTTGCAAATTTCACGATACCGCGCTTGAGCTTGCAGCCCTTTGTCCCGTTCCGCCAGAACTTTAATTATATCAAGCTTCTACTGCCTTAGATTTTCTACGATCCTAGCTAGCCGGTAACTATCTCTGCAAAAGTATCCTTCTCTTCCTCTGCTATTTTCTCGCCCTCCAATTTTCCTTTCTTTCCCGCTCAGCCATTCTTTAACTAACACTCCACCCACGCTACCTCCCTTATTCCCTCTTCGTATCTCAAAGCCTCTTTCCCTGCTCTCATCCTAATTTTCTCTCCCTCGCTCTACTACGTTATTAATCTTCACCGTCGTATTACTCTACGATCTAATTTCATTTCCATAATACAATTTCCGTGATTGTTTACTGGGATACCATGTTTCGGTAAGTTTATCGTATGCATAATGTTATTAGTTTCTTTGTTACAGTAACGAGCGTCCTCGTATGCGTGACGAAGAAAAGCAGGAAAAGAAAGATCGAAAGTATCTGTACCTCGTCGATGGGGGATGGTGGTGTTCGACTGGCAGGCTTCGTTGGCGCTTTGATGCAGAGCCGAGTCTGAATTCGTTCTCCTCCACGTGTCCGGTGGCGGTGGTGAAAGGTACGGAACACCGCTGTACGGTGACGTGTCGTGCCTTTTTTCCATCGGACGAGGTCGCATTGGTCCAACCCCCATGCTCCTGCCCCTCTCGTTGTTACGATACACCATGGAATTGTGCTGCATCTCCTCCAAATTGCTGAGCGCTGTCTATAAACGCGAAAACATTATTTAAGCATTTATCCCGACCATCACATTTTCTTGCCACTCGAAGTAAGCATTTTTACATGCACACGCAATAAATTTTTATTCATTGCATATCTCGCGTATGTCTGTTCAAACGACACGAAAGGAAAAACTCATTCATCGTGTTTCTTTCAACTTGAAAAAAAAAAAATATATATATATACATATATATATATGGGCGCATGTAAAGTAAATGTCCATTGTGATGTAGAGATATTCTGTCATTTTTACACACATCAGTTGATCGATCGTTCTTACATATAAACGACAGCGTCATCCTTCCTGAACGTTGCCCTATCTTATCAACCTTAATCAAACCTGTAAATTCTTAAAACCTCGACGTTCAACTTCGACACATTGCTGAAATATCTGGTTAAAATTCCAAATATCTGGTCCTATCCTCGGGCGTAAATAATACAGTCATTCCTCCGAACGTTATCTTATCGTTATTTACTATTAAAGTGCTTGAAACTTCGCCTTTACTTCAGATTCTCGCAAACTGCATTCCAAATATGGACTTTCGATCTGCATATCGCCAGTTGAAGTTCGCTTTGTTGGCTAACGTAACATAAATTTCTACGAACTTGAAACAAGCATCGTATAGGTTACTAGAGCGCGAATGTTTATGTATTTATGGAAAATTTAAAAGTTCGAGGATACGCAGGCTACACATATTATACAAACATGTGTAAAAATATTCAAACTAAAGTAATATTTAATAAGCAAAACAAATGTTCGTTTGAATTCTATCTTACAAATCTGCATAAATTTCTATTACTCAAAAAAAAAAAAAAGAAAAAAAAGAAAAAGAAAAAGAAAAAAGAAAAAGAAAAAAGCAAAAGGGAAAAAATGTATAGCGCATATTCATAAAATCACTATTTTGCAGAAGACGAATACGTTACGTACATGGAGCAAATGAAATGTAAACAAATTACTATCCTTCCCAGTTATAGCTTCCTTTAAAAACTTTCTACACAAGCAAGTTCTTCCTACAGGTACGATGAAAACGAACTAGCTCGGGAGAAGGTAATTTTCTTCTACTTTCGTTCCTTTTCGAGTCGGAATTTTCTCGTCCCTCTCGTGAATCTCAGCTCGTGAAACGTTTCATCCGTTTTATGAGAGGACCAATGCGATATAAAGAGACTTAACACGCAGGCGTTCGATCAGGACACGCCAGATCCGTCAGTTGCTCCAAAGATAAATCCGTGGAGATAAGTTTCCCTTTGAAAAATATGAGCTTTTCCTTCCTCGAGCAACCGGATCTTGTGTCCACAACTTCTTTCAAAGTAAACTAAAGATTCAAAGTACAAGAATATCAACCCTTTGATAACAGCATTAATAAACGAGCTCGCGTTTCCGTGCTAATAGAAATTCTAAAAGTCTGCACTTTTAAAAACGGACTACGAGCAAACCATCGTGGAAATCTGCGATGAAGAACTCGTACGGAACGATCGTATACGATACAGCGAGCCTGTGTAAAGCTTTAGAAGCTTAAACTTTGCCAATCAATTCTTCTTGTTGCTATAAAAAGTCACAATTAGATTGCGAATGTTAATGCATTTATTTAAATATTCAAGAGTCAAAGCAGAACAGACGTGGTGGCAACGAATTGATCGAATATCTTATAGAACACGTTGACAAATTTTTATCCCTAGATCTTATGTACAATATTCAATATTTACCCATTCACGGAAGATTTAAAGAGGCAAAACTTTGCAGCTTGCGCGTAGTACCAGAAGATCTATAAAATATATATTATGTACCCATGGAAAATACTGACAAAGTATGGCTGTTACATTCGAACGATGGAAAACTCGCGTCGAAATTCCTGCATACTATACGAGACTGGCTGCATCGGAAGTCCGAGTTACCTGCGACAGCAGACAGGTGGCTTGCGTAAGGCAGAAAACGATCTCGCGCTGGTTCGCATCGACGCGAGTCGCGTAATCGCAATTAATGCGACGCTCGCGGTAATGGTCGTTCTCATTATCATCACGGTGTGTATTGGACAATACTCGAGCGCATTCGATGATCCGGCGCGGACGTGAGATCCGTGTAAACAGCCAGTGTTAATTTTCGGTCTTGCGGGATGGTGAAGGGAGAGAGGAGATCGGCGCATATGTACATTTGAAATATGAAGCGGCACGGTAGGCGGGACAATCGATGACGGTACTATAATTAAAGTATCCTTCGATATTTCGCTCGGGAACGGACCGGAGTAACATCACGTGTCGTCGATGTCAAGGCGTCTTCGTCGAGCAGTGAACGGAACGAGGCGACGTACACTGCCGCTTCAAAGTATCCGGACACTTGCTCGTTTCTACAAGATATAATAATGTGCATATGTAAGTATCTGATAATAATTCTAACGATATTATTGCTATCCGCTTGATTATTATTTTAACGCGTTACAACGCTGCTTCTGCGTTAATAGCTGAGTAGCCACGTGTACTGGCAAGCGCATACTTTTATTTTTCAATGAAGCGTCGTTTTATCCCGTCCAAAATACCGACAAATGATACGAAGCTCGCTAATACACTTGCGCTTAATTAATCGGCGTATAAACTTTAGAAGAAATACAACGGTGTGCGAATATCTGTCGTAGTCACCGTTTAGAACAAACGACTCCGTAGGAAACGTAATAAGCATTGTATCGATTATCTTCTCGTTAACTCTTCGACGAAATTCATGTACTCTTACTGCGGACCAAAGTGTCGGATACTTATGAGCGACAGCGCACGAAGACATAGGGGGAAAGAGCGAGATGGAACAACGGAGAGGAAGTTTATAGTGCACAGCAAGATAAAAACGAAGCGACCGTGAACGTGTACGAGGAATCGCCGCGAGCGTCGCTTCTGATAGCTTTGTGTTGGCCGTTTTATTCCCAGATCGCGCGAAAGCTGCGCTCTTAACATTGGCCTGATGGCAGACCGATTCGCCTAATCTTAATTTAGAATCTAGATGGAATCGACGCAGGTATTCGGGAAACTCGACATCGTTATTTGGAACTAGACAGCAAGGAATAACCGCGAGTCATCGGCCGGCGTATGTGGCGTGTACGCGCGGACGTAGACGACACGCGGCCGCCGGTTACGAGAACGTGGAACTAGGTTGTCTCTTGGCAAGTGCTTAATTAATAAAAACACTGGATATCAAGGAAAAGAATCGCGAACAAGCATGAACGATCGCGCTTGTTGTCGGTCTACGTCTTGTTATAAATAGCCGTAACGCTCGAGGCAAATTATTAATTATAACACGTTAGCCAGTAAACGAGCGGACGAGCATGGCTATCACGGTGCAAGGTTCAAGGGAAACCGCATTCTTCGAACGGCAAAGGCGAAAAAACCTATTAATAAACGATATACGTGCACCGCCCGTCTCGTTTTGTTTCGTTTCGCAGGTTCCAGACTCGACGCTGGCGAAGAGAAAAGACCGGCGAACGCAGAAACGGAAAGCTAAGAAACGAAACGAAACGGTGACAATAAGACCTCGTACAACGCGTTACTTACATAACGCGAGTAAAAATTGACTACTGGCATCGTGCAGTACCATTTGGAAAGCATCGATGGCAGTGAAATGTTTCTGAATTCATTAGGGAACGAGCAGCGAAATACGTAACGTGTTAAACGAAAATAAAGCAAGTAATATTGTACAACGTGTAAATGTGTTAAAATAACGCAGTAAATAATGGTATACGCGTAACGAGCATAGAAATTGTATTAAGATACGATTCGTATCTTTTCCTCTCGAAGAAGAAGAAATCGTATTCCCTGGGAAAACTGCTTGTTATAAAGATCAGCATAACGAAACGTGTTAGCACGCGAGAGTTGAACTTACGATACGATAAAACGAAATTCGCGATAGTCGAGCGGCAATAATAACGGTGCCAATGAAATTTCAAAATGTTTCGCACAACGTACATACCTGATATGCGTATTCGCGAAAGATTTCTACAAAACTGTTCGAATACTCTCGCGAGCCTCTGTATATCGGCGAAATAAGTAAGAGACGGTGCTGTCGTATTCCTGTGGCCGCGTATGGGCGCAAAATCGCGATTAATGGAGTCCGAAAAACGCTGTTTAGAGATCCGAGTTGTCCAGCTCGCTGGCCGATCGGACGAGCCGTGGCTTTCCAATTTTAGCGTCGCAAGAATTGTATGGCATAACGATATATTTTTAGTCGGTACAGAGTACATACGGTGTGTAGCGTGTACGGGCCGCTTCGAGTGTTTTCCCCCGCGGCGCCGCGCGCTGTTCAGAGGCCGCGCTGTAAACACACCGACAGGACAGGCACCGATTCTCTCTCTGCGACGACACGTGCTCGAAACAGGTACACGCCCGCGAGAGCTCATTCATCCAACCAACACCGACGACCTACGCTCCTCCTCTGTCCGTGTGTATTTATATTACCGGCCGAATTACGATTCGGTGGACGAATTTGATCAACACCGCAGCCGTGTTCGCGTGCCGAAAAGTCTGCTGGCGTCGATTAACCGCGACCGAAGGGAAAATCAGTTTCATCGGATTTCGTCACGAGTCATGTTTTCACCGCGTGCTTCGCTCCACTAAATTGTAAACTTTCCTCGTGAGATAATACACTATTATTTCCCGCCTCGTATAAGCTTTCGATCGCCATTCGAAGCAAAGATACGACGATAAGTATACCTTCTGTTGATCTTTGCATTTTAATGTCGCTTTACGACCGAAGGGACGTATTTTAATATAAAATAGCTGCAAGCGGAGAGAACGCGTGGGCTGCGAAGATACGGTGGCGGAAATTGCGTAGAACCTATAAAAGGTGCAAGAAGAATGTCTTGGTATATTCGATATTTTATCTTATATTAATATCTTGTAGAATTTTAATATTAATATCGATGAATATGTTCAAGGTTGCGAGAGTAGATGGAAAGATATATTATTACCGGGGAAATAAAATAAAAGAGTAGTTTTAGTAGCACGGAACCAACCGACCACGTACGAAATTTAATTCAGAATCTTTTCCCTGTAAAATACGAAAAATATGACTCGCGTTGTTGCCTGGCGGCTTTTATCGATAAAACGACACCGCTGTCACAAATTTACGAGCGAAACATCTATCGTAGAGAATTACAACGCCGCGTATTTAGGATCGCCGACGTTATCGTGACGCGAGTCGTTGAACTTGCATTAAAAACACCTGCCAACGATTACTTCTTAAGATACAGACCTGCTGCGAAACGATACGGCGCTCCTCCCATCTCGAACGAGTTTTTTCGTCCGTGCATTCTTTCTACGTGATCTCAAATTCTAGAAATAATCGTACCGGTCGCTGTACGTGAATCACCGTGCGTAATACGCGATTTTTCTAGAATCGCGCAAGACCGTCCAGTTATAAGAAGCACGTTCGATCGAGCGTCGCAGCGTTGTGCGTGAAACGCGAAACGAATGCAGCGATTTTCGCGCGCGCGCGCCTGCGCCCCGTACTTCTGCAGCCAGCGGTCTTAACGAAAGAATCGAGTTAGCGGTCCACCGCGAAGACGAAGGGAAATTAATAAACTGTCGACCAGCATGAACTGGTATGAACCGCGGGTTAAGTCGACTCATTCGATCGTCACAATTAGCGACGATTCTCTGGTTGGTTGTTAGACGGGCTTGGAAATCGGCGAAATCCGGTCTAAGGTTCGTTTTATACCAGGTGCTGTTCATCGATACGGCAGAATCCAGGTAATTCGTTTTACTTTGCCGGGTTCTACGTTTCGTTGAGAGAAATTGGTTCTATCGTGCGTTCAGCGCTTCGATTACAGCGATCGAAGGATTTGCGGTAACGAAGAGGTAGCTGCAATGAATGCTAATGAAATTTCAAAACGTCTCGCAGCGTTTATTCGATAAGGTTTCGTGCTTGTAGAAATTTTCGATTACTTTCGCGAATCACGCGTATCGTTCTCCTCCCTCGGTTTATAATCGAACCTCTCGCGAATCCTCGAATCGGTCAGCTTCGCTTTTCGCGAAGTTATCGGATTCAACGTCGGAGAATCAAAATCCGATGTTCGTGAATTTATTCGTCACAAGCAGTTAGCGTCGATGATCGTAGATTGAAAAAGCAATCGAGACGAACAACATTTGCAATCGTCGTTCTTCCGCGTGTATTAATTTAGCGCGATTTCCCAAGGATTCGGTCGAAAATTACAACAGGATGAATCGCGTCTCTTATTTGTTATCGTAATATCAGGCACGATATCGAAAGTAAGGAAACATTGCCTGCCTCGAAGCATCGCCTGTGACACATTTAGTCGCATTTATCGCAAGGAACAGAGAGACACGGATCTCGTACTCGAAAGTGCAACAATTTAGAACCACGAACATATAAATAATTGGCTTTCGCTGATTTACTCGAATTGCCAGCAAGCGAAGCTTGTTGCAACATTTCGCGATTCACGCCTGTCGAGGCATAATTACGTCGTGCAACGGTAACAGAGATCTCGAGGCGGAATAATCGTGGCGTAGGATAATCGTCGAGCCGAGTGTGAAGTTCCCAACGAAAGAAAAAGAAAGAGAAAGAGAAAGAGAAAGAGAAAGAGAAAGAGAAAGAAAAAGAGAGAGAGAGAGAGAGAGAGAGAAGAACGGGGCGTACACGCTAAAAATAACAATTTCATCGGTTGCACGGCTACGAAGAGGAACAAACTGACCCGTAATTCGTCGGGTGGAGAGTGGAGAGCAATGTTTGCCGAGTTGGCGCGGCTGCCACGCGTCTCGTACGATTTCCTGTGGAGGAGAGGGCGCGAAGAAATTCGTCGGCCGTCCCTGCGCGCCATGTGTTGCTCTGCCGTAGTAGTTCACACGGCTGTTACCTAATATCTGTTGAATTACGCCGTAAACAAGGAACGGTTCTCCCACGGTTCGGTTCACGGACGACACCTCGCTCGACACGGTCGCGTACGCGCGCGCCTACTTCATTATCGCTTTTCGTTTCGTTCGTTTGGCAAATCGCAGTTTCTACACGTCTAGACTGGACTCGAGAGAGCTCACGCGAGCCATGATCGCGTGCCGCCGCGATAATCCGTAAATTGTTTAGCGGCAACGATTGGACAACGTCCAACGGGATAATATACGGCGTACGGCCGCGAGATAGTTACAACGCGAGAGAAATGTTACACGGGTGGTTTTGCCGGTGAAACGGTCGTATACCGACTCGGCAACGAGAACCTTTCCATGTTGCGGACGAATTTCTAATCGCTGCGCGTATCGCGCTGACAAATAGCACCGCCACCTGTTTCCCTAATGTCATCGACGCTACTGACAGAGCTGTCTTCCGACGTGAGTGAAACAGGTCACTGAATACCTGCCGCACTTATAGCGCAGTTTCGAACGCTGATCACACGGGAAATATACAACGGCTACGCGATGCAGCGAGCATCGATATCGATTTCTTCGACGATTTAAATTCCGTATAATTTTTAGTATTCGGCGGTGGTCGATAATCAGCTGCGCGATAAGCTCGCTGTACGCACACGTAAGTAGTAAACAGAGTTTGAAACTTTCGAACAAAGCGATACGACGATTTGTTTTCCAGCTTTATCGACAACGATGCGTGGCATAAAAAAATTGTGTCACACATTTTATCTATTTTTTCACCTTCTTGCCGATTATCCGACCTTTTCATTACACCGAGGCATCTTACGCAGACGCCTACTAGAGAATTATGCAGAGATCGTGTTCAAACACTCGATCGCGAGAGAAATTGTTTATTGGTCGCAAAATACCAGTCTGTGAATAATCAGTCTGTGTTTTGCAGGATTCAGAATAGACGTGTTCGAGAATAGATATTCCTCTGTCTCAGAGAGAACGCGCCAAAGTAGAAATATCATTCTTAATGGAATATCGTGCGTTCGATGGCAAACGGGACGTCTCTTCCTGATGAGCACGGAAATTTCGCTGTAACGGTTGGCGTAACTTAATTATCGACGACACGACGGTGTATTTAGGTTTCAATTAGGAAAAGGCAGACAAGCCGTTTTGTGTACGCATGAACCATCGCAGCTTGTGCTTCTATTACGTTACAACGTGGACTATGTACGGCCACAAACAAGATTGCGAGGTAAACTATCAAGGGATGCGGCGAACACGAGGATGTCCTGTATGTACATTTGCATAACGTTGCTACGCAAAAAGTAGGCTACAAGCTACGAACATGTTTTCATCGTTTAGAGTTATCTAGAATTCTCAGCGATTCGATGAGTAATATTAATCCATTAAGGGTCAGCGTTGCCGTGACCCCGTCGGCTTCTGTTTCTAACATAACAGCCATGAAAGGGAATTCCAAACATTCGCTCAACATTTTCTTCGCCGCTATTTCTAACCGACGGTCCACTGTTTCGATACTTTTACGATTTCTGCCAAGTATATACTTGCCCTAATTATCTCGCGGCTTCTATCGCTATATATATGTTCGCGTTTGTTTCAAACGTTACGAACACAGTCGAGTCTCGTAACGATACCGATGAAATTTGGAAATGTTTCGTACAACAGACGCGATATACTCGTAAAACGCGTCTTCGAGCGTTCGAATGCTTTCGCCGCTTTGCGCGTATACAGTCACAGTACGTGTGAAATACAAAAAGGACAAGAAAGAGGCGAGGATCGCTTAGAACTTCGTCTCGGACTGGTAGCAAGTAGGAGGCGTTTAATTTCGTGGCTTTGCATTCGCATACCGGACCGACGAATTTCCACGTCGGCCGATACGGAATACGGCTGACGTAATTGCGCGGTATGATCGGTGCAAAGCCGGGAATGCTTGGGCCGAAAATTATTTTCAGTGTGCTCACGCGTGTTCATTCGATACAGGTTTTAAGAGCTTTCCATCCGCGGCAATCTCGTTCGTCGGATCGCTATACAACGCTATTTGCATACGATAATATGCAAAATGTATCAGTGACGATGCAAGAATAACCTCGCTGGCGCCTTTTTTTTACCGCACGCCTCTCGCCGATGCGTGCGCGGCACACGCGGCGCGTATTTCAAGACGCGAACCCGACGCATCCTCCGTGGTTACAGCGATACCAACGTGAAAATATTCCTTCGTGTTCCGTTAGTTTCCCCGATCCAACCCTTTTTATCGTCTTCATTCGGGAAATAGTCGCGATCAGAGCCGTACGAACGCGATACAATCGCGCTACGCTATTCCTCGCTCTGCATTTTACGGCACACTCTTGAGTGGACTTCGTTCTGATATCTTCGCGTGCCGATCTCGAGGAAAATCAATGCGAGGTGTGTAACTGCATTTTCGATCGTAAAAATCGGAAATACCGTTTACCATACACTCGGCATAGAAAAATATCGCGTACAAAAAACATAGTTTTTATGTTAAACATTTTGAAATTTCATTTGCATAACGAGACACGACTGTCGTGGCCGTAATGATAAAACTTGAAATCGATTTCGAGACGTATACAGAAAGCGCGAGATATTTTCCGCGAAACCGCGATAAACAAATATTCAGCGAAAAAGATAGTACAGAATTATCCAGGCTTGTTAACACGATAACGATGGATAATTGATTACGAATACTTTTCAGATTTCTGACAAGCACAGCGCGCCTACTTGCGCTAAATGATCTTGTATCTTGCCATCTTCTATGTGCATTTTCGAATTTGTTTCAGACTTTATCAATATATATTGGTAAATTATATATATTAATATATATATGATGGAACTAGGAATGAAATTTCGAGATATCTCATATGATATACGCGAAACGTTTCTATAATAAATGTATATATATATATATATATTGGTAAATTATATACATTAATATATATATATATATATGATGGAACTAGGAATGAAATTTCGAGATATCTCATGCGATATACGCGAAACGTTTCTATAATAAATGTATGTATATATATTGGTAAATTATATACATTAATATATATATATATATGATGGAACTAGGAATGAAATTTCGAGATATCTCGTGCGATATACGCGAAAGGTTTCTATAAGCATCCAAACTTTCGCGAATCACCGGCATAAAAACGACCGCGTGAGGAATTTATGGATGTGTTATCCTTCGAAGGAAGAACTTGGACTCGAAAATCGCTTTACAATGTCTCTTCTTGAAGTAATCGAAGTCGATAGTACGAAGAGGCGGTCGTTAAATATAACTGGGGATAAACATAACTAGACAAACGATAATACGTCTCGAGCGACGATAATTTACTAAGAAGCGTCGAGTCGTAACAATTAAACGAGGTGTGTTAATAAACAAACGATCGAGTCCCCTGAATAGAAATTAGGTTTCTCTTCGAGCGGTTAAAGTCAGTCAACGAATTACCATGAAAGATTCCGTTCGGCCGGATTTCCGCGCACTCGTCCTCGATATTTTTAATCGGAAAACATTCTGAGCAAGATAACTATCTAGAAACTATTGTACGCGATATTTAAAATACAGATAAGATAAGAAAAGTTTCTCTAAACTTACGTTGCTTGATCGATTCGAGCAGCGATACTCGAAACTACTGCTAGATACGTTCATCGAAATTGTATTATTCGCTGGTTTTATACGGCCACGGTAAGTGCTACTTTTGCTTATCGCATTAGTCTCTCGTTAATTCATAAATCCACGTAGAACGTACATAACGTCGCTACAGATCGACCAAAGTATCCGTACGCGACACCTTTCGTTCGAACACGATGAATGGATTAATTACGCTTGAAAGAGAGGGCGAAAAACGCGAAACAGAGACGCCCGAAAATTGCCTTGCATCGTCGTATTACGAAGTACGAAATTCCTGCTGTCCCACGAGACGAATATTGTTCTAGCTTGGTACGAACGAAAGCCGTTGTTGAATCGCGAAGAAGGAAGAGGAAGAAAGGAACAAACGACGTATCCGAATTACCGGCACGTGGCATTGAACGACACCGATTTTTAGCGCGTGGCCATTTAAATACAATCACGCGTCGCTGCGCGTGAGCTTCCGTTGCGTTCAAGAAAGGTTATTCCGCTTCCGTCTGATTGCGAGTCGGAAATCCTGACGGTTAATTTTTCCTTTTCTACTCTTCCTTTTCTATTATTTCTTTTATCGAAGCTACTTTTGAGAAAAGAACGCGTATGTAGTAAACTTCTAGCGGCCTTTCGTATCGCGCGAAGAGCAAGATCGCCAGTGGCAATTAAAGTCGCTCGTTAGATAGAATCGCGTGTTTCCGGCGAGTAACGACGAAAAATATTCTATCCGCGTGGACTTGCGCAACGGTACACACGTATACAGAGTCCCGTGGAGATACATAGACTTAAATTGCCTCTACGTGTGTCGATTCCGCAAACGTTGCTTCCCCACTGCCCTCCTTTGATCTTTTTAATTACCGAACGATCGTAACGTAGAGACAATAACGTGATTTTAGCACACCGTTGCATTTATTCAAGCGTCTACGTGCTAATTAATTAGATCGAAGCGTATTAAAAATTTTCTCTCGTTCGATAGTACTGCTCGTACGAACGCGACGATTCGACGCTACGAGAACGAAATGCAGAACCTGACGAGAAAATAATCTGGTTCGCTGAGAAACTAGTATACTATTGCACGATATTCGAATATTCCATATATTTTTGCGTATCGCGTGCATTCTCCGCGTATTTGCGCATTTGAATCTCCCATAAAAATCCGCGCCGTATCGATCGTACCTTTACTTGGATACGGAAACGTATCTAAGAAAGATACGACGCCAACAATTTCTACGTTTCTAATTGAATGTCTTAATTACGAGCGTCGCGTTAAACGCAACGCGCGATACGCTTTAAACGCGGCGACGCTTCTAAAAATACCACCAACCTCGCCATTTTCGAAGAATTACATGTACAGCGAGCAAAGGGATTTATCGAACAGAGAAGACAGACGGACGACGAGTATGTAAATGTATTTTTACCACGAGGAATGCGTGCCTGCGAAAACAGACATTCTTAATTGACAGCGGCGCTAACTGAAGGTGATCCGTGTCGTGACGCGTACCTACACACAGATTCGTCGATGCGTCTCGTCGGCTCGTGTCGCGAACCTGACATTGAGAAAGTTCTCAATGAAATGGTTGCTGGCGCACGCTCTTGCGTTTCATACGCTGGGGAATAATCCGAAGGAGAGAAAAAGAAAGAAAAAAAGAAGAAGAAAAAGAAAAACGAGCGAGTGATTCATTTTCACGGGAAAACGCAAAATAGATTCTTCCGTCAGGAAAGTCGATTCAATTATTCACTCGTTTGTTTTCTTTAACGTGGCCGTGGAATTGTGTTTCGCCGAATAATAGACGCGCGGCGTTGTATCTCACGGAAGGGAGAACGCGATATTTTGGAAATAATGTAGAATCGTTAAGAGAGAAGCGAGAATTAATTCAACGAGCTGTTTCCTTCCTTCGTGATTCTGATAAGAGGGCGCTTCTCCGCAAATTTCGCTCGCAATTCACCCAGACGCCCGTATATTTAACCGTAATTTACCCGGCACCGAGTATGCTATCGCAATCAGGATCCATTTTGACCGCGCTCTCTCCACCGTATTTCATTCCCGATCTTTCCTCCGGTTAACGCGAACTTCTATCTTACCGCCGTCTCATTTTCAAACGAACTCCCACTCAAATTTTGCAAATTGCCGCTCGAATTTCACCCCAAGCGCACGAACGTTCTCCACGTTTCTACTTTTAATTGGAAAAACGTTTGGCTTCTACGTGGGCGCGGAATTGTATTTTCCATGAAATTTTACAGTAGCGTTGTTCTTCGCAAAGTGCAAAGGTATTAGAGAAAAAAAAAAAAAAAAAAAAGAAAGAAAGAAACGAAAGGAACAGGCTGGTTCGATCGCGTTGTTTTCTTCCACACACATCGTGATTCCCTTCGTTCGATTATACACCTGTTAGCGAACCAGCGGTGCACGCGATCCGCAAAAATAGCGGCGTGTTTGTCTCCGTTGCATAATCTGCGTCGATCGATCGACGTTCGTGTGAATGAGCCGACGAGCCAGCAAGGTGGAGCTTGGTTCGTTTTTCGGTACATGGAACCACCGCACCGGCGTGATTCCGGAATCAAGGACGCGCGAAAGGTTACAGACATTCGCCACTTTCGAAACGCAAAATGCTACGTATGCTACGCGTCTTTGTAACGAATTTCGTGCGGCAGACGAACATCTGTAGGAGTGTCTTCGATAACCGGATAGAAAAAGTTGCTCTGAAAGGTCGTCCATGTGTCGACAGGCATGTGCTTCGCGCTGAAACATCGCAACGAATTGCGAGAGGAAAGGTTGAAGTAGAATCGGCGACGAATCGCGAACCGACTAACCTCCTTTTATTTCGAAAATCAATGTTGAGATTTCAAACTTTGTCCCTTACGTACGATCGTCGTTTGAATACAAAATTTTAAAGTAACGCGTCGCACAAAGAATTTTAGAAGATTTTCCAAATAATTCGCCGAGATGCAAAGAAATTATCGCGATATTTGTCGTCGTACGCGAAGACTAACATTTTACGTTTCAAGAGTTATTTAGTCGAAATAAAATTCAATTAACGATGCGATTAAATGCGACGCAGATAGAGGTGCGAAACGCGTGGGCTCGATGTTGCGGCAAACACTGCTCGACTGATCTAGTCGGTGGTTTAACGCTAATCTTACCAGGCCTCGTCAAACGACCGGTTTCCAAGTTTAATTCACCATTGTACATTCGTCGCTATTTCTTCCGCTCGTTTAATTTTATGTAACTTCTTGTATTATCGATCGATTTCTCATTTTTTTATCGATATAAGAATTTAAAGAATATAAAGTTGGACAATTTTAAATTAAGCTTCGAAACCGATCATTTGACCGGGTCCGGTGAGGTTAATGTTAACAAGTTTTGAAAAGAAGACGACCGCGTTTAGAGGTGTTTTAACGATACTAGATATTCAGTAGACCCGTGTCCTTCGACTTTTACAGATGATATTCAAGGACAACGGGGCCGATCGAACGCCGATGACACTTTCCACTTTGTAATTTTATCCTCTTCTGACCCCTTATGCACATCGACCGTTCGATGAGTCGGCAACGGTGCAGTGGAATGAGAAATTATAGGATCAGCTACAGTCGCTTGCGCGCAGGCCAGTGGCGTACAACTTTCCCAGAGGGAAAACAACCTTCGGCATTATTCGCGGATGTTACTTAACGTTCGCAAAAACCATAAATAAAAATGGTGACAATCGAAATTGGCCGACAGTATGTTTTTAGCCCACGAATCGAGAAAAGCGACTCTTGATACGTACAAAGGTGCTTTATCGCGTTTATCGCTCTCTGTACGAGATTTCGTTTTATCATGCAAACTGTACGAACGATTTTACTTCACGAGTAAATTGAATTATCACGCTTAAACGTTTACTTATAAACACATAACTAGAATATTCTTCGCTGGAAAATAAGATATTCGTCATTGCCGACGATAACGATCTAACCTGAGCTAGCCGAGGGTTAAAGACACTATAAGCTTCTATGAATTTTCATTCGACCCTAAAAACGGTCGATGCTTTCATCTGCGTCGTACATAATAATTCCTCTGTTAACATTTATTTAAAAACCGGTAATTTCCCAAACGGGCGCTATTTACCGAACGATATTCGAAGAAACAAGGTGCACGGATTTCCAGGAATTTTTATTCGAAGCTAAAACCGATCGATACACCCGCCTACGTCGAGTATAATCAATTTTCAATCTATCGTGTACTTTTTCATTTAAAATTTGTTTAACAAACTTTAATTCCCTGCAATGCGGTCATTTGTTGAACGAGATTCGAAGAAACGAAGTGCAGGAATTTCCAGGAATTTCCACTCGAAGCTAAAATCGATCGATGCTTCCACCTACGTCCTATATAACCAATTTCCAGGCTGTCGTGTAATTTTTCCCTTAAAATTTGTTTAACAGGCTTTAATTCTCCAAACGAGAGCCGTTCACCGAAAGACAGCCGAAGAAACAACGTTCGCGAAGTTCCACGAAATTCCATTAGAAGCCACAAACGATCGATACTTCCATCTACGACGTGTATAAGTAACGTTTGTGCTATCGTGTGCAATTTTTCACTTTACAACACTTACTAGAATTTGCTTAAGAAGCTCTAATTTCCTAAACGAGAACGATTTATCGTAGGGAACTCGTGGGACGAGGTGCACGAACCGTATTCTTGGGGTTGTTGGTAGGACGAAGACGCGCGGGACAAGTATGAATGGCGAGAAACGCGGAAGACGTTGGAGAGGTCGGGAACCGATCAGCGAGCAAACTCCCCCTTGCCACTCCTTCAACCCTTCTGTTTCGCTCTCTCTTTCTCTTTCGACTTCGCTTCTAGTCCTTTCACAACGACTTCGCTCCACCCACGCAACGACGTCGGGACACCCACCACCGTCTACCGTCTCCCGACACATCGGTGACCTACTTACAAGGGACACCCCTTTCCATTCAAGGCTGTACAACGCGAAAGCACGCAGGACTCGCCTTTGCTCGTCGCATCCTGTCTGGCTACACGCGATCTCGTTTTTCAAAATCTTACATTTACTACCGAAGACTGTCCGAATCTTTCTGCAAACTCGTGTACAAAGCGTCTCGCGTAAAGTGGCCGATCGACCAAGGGATGACTCTATACGTACAAATAAGCGGAGAATATAATTAGGTCGTGCGAAAAGTTTCTTTCGTTTTATAAGGAAATAATGGATGCACATTTGCATATTATTTTATAATATTAATTGATATTATAATTGATATTATTTTATCGAATTACGTATGATCCATTTTCTTCACAATGTTCGACGGATTAAGTTTCATGTTTGTGTGTAAAGATGCATCGTTGCGAGAGACGCGTCTGTAAAAGAAAGACGCTTTTCGGACAACCTAGTAGAATAAGATTCTTCCGCCCGAGGCTTCTTTTTCCATGTGGAATGAAATATTTATGCGCCTGGAATCAAGTCGATATGATCACTTTATCAACTTTATCAAGATAAGGAAACGAAACCTAGATAGCTGATCAGAAACGTTGGTTTCTTAGGAAATTTTGATCGAACGACAGAGAACTTACGATACGATAATTTGCAAGCTGCCTGTATTTCCATTCGTACTACACCGGATAATCGCTTTTATGTATTTATCTTCGTATCTGTATATTGTGAAAATAAATTGTACGTTGAATAGTAATTGGAATATTAAGTCGACACCTAATTCACGTTGCAGGTAACAGTTTATCGAGACAAACTCGGTGGAAACATCGAGTAACCTTTATGCATGCTAAGAAAGGGGAGAATGCGCTGATCGACGCCCACGTGTCCGATTTTCTCTTGGTTGCTGGATATTATCCGCTCCTTAAACAATCGTTTTGTGGAGCATTCTGACCATAAACGTGCTCGTGAAAGACTCGAATAGAAGCAAGAAAATTTATGGACCCGACGATTGCCATGCCATTAATAGATCTGACAATAAGTCGCGTTTATACTTTCTAGCGGCGCTTTCGTTCGCGTGTACCCGGTATACTTACGACGTTTCAACGAGCGATCGTTTTATCATCGTGAAATCGATCGTGGGCTGCTGGAGCCGTGACTTTTTATCGCGAACGTCTTCGCCTCAAAGCGCCAGAAAAAGCAGCAATCGAGATTCTAGGAGATTTCGTGGAATATCAAAGTGGCCGAGAGGGGGCAAAGATCCCGTGGAGACCACGGTACACCGGATATTACGATATAATCATCCATGGAAATGGCAGATAAATCAAACGCAAATATCGCCTGAATTTCCATCGTCCCTTTGAGCCAGTCCGTACGACCGAATACCAAAACCCCGAAGAACGAGATCTTATGAAGGAGGAAAAAGCAACGAAAAATTGGAAGCAGTTCGAACGTAGGCTAGACGCGATATGAATTATGTATCAGGAAAATCCAATTATAATGGCAACAGTGGGATGTCTGCGTGGAAATCGTTGGAAGCTTCTTCTTTTATAATCTCGAGAGATCACAGATGGGAAAAAAGTCACGATATTATTATAACCATACCAGCCGTGAAAGATACATAGTTTCTCGTCGTCGAATTGAAACCGCTCGAAACATTTCATATCCTTCTATTTAATACAAGTCAGAGGGGCCAACTAATTGTAACAGCGAAGTTTATCAATTACGAAAGTACTACGCACGCGTATATATGTAGATGTTAAGAACTTGTACGCTCCTATCTATCCTTCGTCTCAAAATCAACATCTCGTTTTCAATTTTTCTTCTTAAATCGGGTAATTAAATAATAAACAAAATGTTATTGATGTAATCGTAGGTGTGGAGATATTTTCGCGAGTCGACGTATTATATAATAATTAGTGAGAACGAAGTTTCTGCGCGTCGGAGATGTTTCTATCAGCTTGTCCGGAAAGACGTACATTTTTCGTTTTCTATTATTTTACTGAATCAAGTATGATCCATTTTCTTCCGTTTCTATAATTACGATCATACGTAATTCGATAAAACGATATGAAAGAAAAAACGTCGTGCATCCGTTGTTTCCTTCTAAAACGAAAGAATCTTTCCCGACAACTTAATACGTTTTGATGACCAGAAACTGTAGGAGAAGGCGCAGAGGAAGACCAGTCGATTCACGAGGGAGTTTCGATCGAAGTAAGGAGGTCGAGTAAGGATCAATTTCCGTGACTAATGATATATAAAGTAACGGAAACGGAAGATTCTCTGGCAGGAGAAACTCGTTCGAGCTCAGAAGCGAAATTCTAATCAGGAAATTGTTATTTTCCGTAGGGTTGTTGCAGCGAGCGGATGGCTTCGACGTTTCCGGCACAGTCCCTCGCGGATGGATCGGAAGACGAGTGGCTGGAATCTCCAGCCTCGAAATATTTCCACGCACTTACTTACTTTCCGTGAACGAAACCGTCGTGCACGGCCACCTGTAGAATAAATAACGACCAGTCGATTTCAGCCGTCGACTTACCGAACCGTCTGGTCGAGACAGGAGGGAAGGGGCGAACAGCGACACGTGGCTTCGCCGAGTGTCTGATAGGCACGGATTATGTAAAGCGGTTGCTGTAAACGCGATAATTTGCATGAGAAGAATGATTGAAAAGTAAATTATTATAAATATATACCGTAAAGCGACACGCGAACAAGTCGAAACATTTCAGAATCGAATCTTTTTGCAGCTGCGACTTTGTACTTTTTATCGGTCATTAATGGTAGAAACTCGTTTCTTCGGAAGATTTTTTTAAAGAAGATACAACGCGATAAAACTTATGGATTTATGGTAAACGCGATTGTGTAAACACGGACTGAGAAAGATGTCCGAGGATAAAATTATATCGTAGAAAGGAAATGGATCCTCTAGGACGCTCGCAGGATTGAATTTTTCCAAGCTCCGCGTTCGTGTTTTCTATCAATTACCGATAACAGAGACGTATATTCGTTGGTGTTCTTTTAAAGAAGAATTTGCAAAAGAATTCTGTATCAACAATACGATCAAATTTAAGTTCGGTTCTGCGTCGAACGCGGTAATTCCGACAGGGAAAAATAACTCACGTTGTCATGTAAAAATCACTCGTCTTTGCTGATGCAAGATGTTTTCGGTGAATACCCGTGCCCATCTACGTAATTATGCCGAGTATATCATAAATAACCAATCAGGCTCGTATTTCTTTGCCCGATCGTCTTTTCGGTCCTGTATTACGCTTATCGCGGTACATCTAATAAAAAATATCTAATAAAAAAAAAAAAAAAAAATCTAATGCCAGTAAACGTCGTTTCGACTTTCCACAACTACGAGACGATCGACCGAACACACCCCTACCTACGAGTGCGTACGAATAACGTCGGTAGTTTCAACCCTCGTGTGACCGAGCTGTAAAAGCGTGGTACAGGGCAGATTGAGAGATTCAGCACAGAGATGAAAAGGAAGGAGAGTAGTTCGGGAGACCGCGAGGCCAGGCGCGGTGACTGGCTGCCGCCGGGGTTAGCGAAACTAGGCGCAGTTGCAGCTGCATCTGCAGTCACGGCGGCAGTAGCCATCGACGTGCCGCTAACGAAACAAGCAAACGAGTACCTGCAGAACGCGATCAATACTCTGTATACGAGTGTACTCTGGTTGGGAGCACGTGTTCCCGTTTGTTTTCTTCCTTACCCCTGCGGCACGTACCACGAACTCGAGTCCCAGCGACCAGCTCGTTACAAGAACGTTAACTTCTTTCAGACCTATCTACGTGCATGACATCCACGCACTGGTTCGCCAGAGTACTCGGACATTTAGCATAGGAAACTTTTATGCCCATATCGTACGCGTCGAAACATTTTGGAATTTCGTTAACATCTTAACGGGAGAGGATCTGGAAGGAAAGCAATCTGAAAATGTGCATATAGAAGTTAGCCGTTTGCGGACGGAGCCGCTCGGCGGGCGAGCGTCGCTGTGGACGAGAAGTATTGTTGCGCGCAGTTGAGCAAATATATAATATTATGAAAGCTAAGACTGATTAATTACTACTATGACTGATCACTTACCGAGTACTTCGAAATAAGTGTCCCGAAACCGTGAACTGATTCGGGCAGATATGTCGTCCGCAAAGGGTCAGAAAGTATTTACTGCGAACGTACGTACGGTCGATCGCTAAAGTCTACATTATCGCCCTTTGAATGTGAAATATCGTAATAGAGAGACGTTTGTTAAATTGCTTTTAGAAATACATCGGTATCGACGTACAGGTATGAGTAACTTTCAGACAAAATACGAATCCGATTTGTTTGATAGAGGAAATTTTTGCAGGAAATTCGGCGTAGGTGTATGTAGATCTGCGTGACCGATTGTATCTGAGAATATTTTTTTTTTTAGTACCTTTGTCAGCCTGTTTATCCGATTGTACGAAAGTGGAATTTCCTTTATTTTCTATCGGAGCTAACCATCGGGACAAATGTAAATAAATGTTTGTAAAGCTTGTTAAAGCGTTGCAGAGTTATTGCATCAAAGAATAGTCGTGTAGTTAAGGTACGCTCGATAGTGGAGCGTTGAAAGGCCAGGATGGAACAAACACCGACTATATTCCGCTGGTATTCGAACCGTTTAATCGTCACGCATAAATTAACGCGGCAAATTAGCTGTTTAGCATGAAACTGTTCGTCTAGTTAGTCGACCGGATAATGGACAGAAGGCATTATTCGCGCGACAGGCTAATCATAATTACGTAACCCGGGTTAAAATAACCGAAATGTCATGTACATTCGTCCAATCGCGAAAATTATCTTTACTTTCGCGGCATTTATCGTTCCAACGTGTTTATATTCTAAAATCCTTCCTTGAGTTCCTCCTTCCATCTTCCACGGCTACGCAAACTGTAACTGTCAGGTAATCATTTTCAGACAGAAACGCACAGAAAACAAAAGAGTCTGTCCCTTAAACAAATAACTAGTAAAACTAACCCGCTCGCTTTTCGCGTCTCTATCGACCGAATAAAGAAACGGAGCTCTTCGCGAGCTCTACGCCAATTTATCCTCAACTTGTATATCTTTCTCCTACGTGTTATCCTTCGTGTACCCATAGGTTCTAGCCCACAAACGAATATATAAATAAGCGAATGAAATGAAGCGAATAGAAACAAAAATAAATCAGTGGTCGCCTGTCCGTCAACTTAATCAAGAAATGAAACCGAATAGTTTTCTCGACTCTAAAATAGAACGGCTATTGGACGAGTGGCGAAAGAACAGGACAGAGAAATATCGAGAGGCTGAGAGAGTTGCGCGGCAAGGAGGGTGAAGGGAAAAGCGAGCAGAGTTGTATCTGGAGCAGCGGTATCAATGTTCGGCAGCACTCTAGCTCGGGTCCAAGAGGTTAAGCCGAGTTTGCACGGCAACGTAAACTCGGGCGCGCGGCAGGTGGGCCACTGCACGTGCGCGGCCAGCAGAAATCCGCTGAAATTCGATCGATTCCGGCAGCAAAGGAGGAAGGTTCGAACATTCGGCTGTAATCGAGCCGGCCGCGGACTGGGGCGCACGTTCGGCACCACCGGCCTAGAATCGACTGGTGCTAAGAAACCGAGTGCTCTCTTGACCCCGATATCCCCCGGGGGTGCGTTGCTTCGCGCGATCGAAACCCGACCTTGGCTTCGAGACCGATGCGCCCGGGCACACTCGCCTCCTTCCTTTCAAATCCTTTCATCCTCCTTCCTGACAACCACCAAGCGACTCGTTACACGCACCCCACCTCCGCGCCTCTTTTCGTCCCCTAAAGCAGATATCTCGTCCAACTCATCGCTGAATCTCTCGCACGCATTCTTTGTGCGACATATCGTAGAGCTTTGCAGCTGTTTCAGACGATTTCAGGGCTAAGGGGGCGAAACGAGGGTTAGTTAAGACGAATTTCTACTTTCATAGTTTGAACGAACATCACGGAGGTTTCATCCACGGTTGGTGTAAGGGATGAAAACGAAGTTTATACCAGAAAGAGGAAAGTTTAGATCAGTTCAGCGCTTGGATTCACCTTATTAGTTTCGTAAACGTCGGTGATTTGCAGCAGCCGAGGATTGGGACTGATTTAAGGACCAGAGACACGTTAACGCAACGTTTCATCTGTAGTTTCTTTTTGGCCAATTTGTATCATCGAATCTTGTAGAATGCACGTTGTAATCATGGAGAGATATTTCAAGAATTTGCCGAATAGCTACAATTTTACCTTCGAGGAAATTCGAGTATTTTATATCGCTATAGTAAGACATTTTTCTTAAATCGTACAAAATCCTCCTGTAGCTTCGACTCGCGTAATCGGCTTCTAATATATTTTGCATAGGTAAGTTGATAAAGTAACTTACTTTATTTACGTTTTGTGATAATGACGTTGCGTTTACCTAACTTTGCGCATTATTTCGCTGCTTGCTCCTCGATGAATAATAAGTTTGAGCGTCGCAAACAACGATATGCTTGTTTCTGCACAAGGATAGTCTATCTATATATGTTTTTGAATTCATTGTTAGCGATGGATATTTTAAGTAACGAGGTTTCACGCGGTCATGAAAGCAGAATAACTTCGCTTTGACCAGAACCACGGAGTCGAATTCGGCAAGCACGGTTAATTAACGGCCATGCGCGGAGATTCGCGCGAGCTCGTTAAAGGCGATTGATCAGCGGCCAGTGTTGCGTGAAAATCGTAGCAGTGAATGAGTCGGTCAACGTTCGATTCTTCTGCCTGTTTCCGCTGTTCGTTTTCGCTAACGATGCAGCAGGAGACCGAGCAGGAAACAGACACGTGTTCTTTGGCTGCGCGCGTACTTCCAGTCATAAATATTACAACACCTTTCAGCTGCATATAAGATACGACAATAACTTCGAATCATCGGACAAACGTTTATTAGCCGATCGCTGTTTTGCATTCGTGCAAGGTAACGAGACAAAGATTTGTGCACGCTATATTTGTAGGAGTCGGAAGAGGAACGTGGTGAACACGAACGAAAAATACAGAATCTCCTAATCTCGTTGGAACGGTTTTCTAGGAATTAGACGCAACATTCGCAGATGTCCACTGAAAATCTCGATTCAAATTTCGGGTTAAAATAATAAATCGAATAGCGCGTAAATTTCAGAATGTAATAACGAATGTCTACAAGCGTGCATCTTGCACGAGTTCCAAGTCAGACAATAATCGTTCAAAGCTTTAACTTTAAGTTCCTGATCATTCCTCAGATTAATCTCACTTTCGTCCTGATATTTACGAACGACTGTGTATATCGATCGTAATCTGACGATTAGACCAGTCACATTTCGACAAGCGATTCGGCTCGACACTTAATTGGACAGTGCGAGGATCAGCGATAAAAAATGGATGGCCGGCTATGTTCCCCTTTTGCGTGGTTCTGACCAAACGAGCTTACTACGCTCGATAACACGCGCCGGCCCGTTCATCCCCCTTTTCGCTCGTCCCTTTTTCTTCCCTATGCTCGATTCCTATGTTCGCGAGGATAAATGAAAAATGCAATTATCACGACCGGAGGATCCATCGACGCGAGAACTCACGCTCCACCCTCTGCTAAAGCGACTAATACGCGTATATACGTACGTGACAGAGGATGCTCGGGCTTCGTTACGTATAATTTCGTTAAAGTTGAAAATAGCGGCTTCCCCGCAACCGAAGGAAACACCGTGACACTGTAACGAATTACAGTGTTCGCGATCGCAAGGTACGAAGCAACCGTAATGATCGTACGATGGTCGCGACGAAAATAAAGACACGAATTTTTCTCGGTGACATAAGGAATTATATAATTTGCCATCGACCGATCGTTATTTCTCTGTCGGGATTTTCTTCAAGATAGGAATTTGCTTCGCAGTTCTGGTTAAGCTGATTGGTACGTTGAAGGCTAATTAGCGGAATAACGCGTAGAACGTTATTGGAAAACGTAAGGTAATTCGCGCAGACATCTGACAGAAGACTGGAGCACGAGTCATAAACACGGAAGAGACTCTCGACGTTTATCAAAATTGGTTTACCGGAATACTATCGATTTCCTAGCTTCGTTTCCTATCCGACCCTACACAAGGATACGCCTCGATCGTTCCTTACTCTGTGTCGATACTGTTCCGCATTTC
The DNA here is from genome assembly GCA_014737475.1 of Bombus confusus. NCBI lineage: Eukaryota > Metazoa > Arthropoda > Insecta > Hymenoptera > Apidae > Bombus > Bombus confusus. The sequence continues at coordinate 2,833,454 of JACXIV010000035.1, forward strand.
AGCAAAGTTACATCGCCGGACCTTGCTAGTTCTCACTGAATAAGTGATATATTGTAAGCTCTAGCATACACACGGGCAGCAGCGATCGATCGCGATTCGGTGGCAAATTACAAGCCGGTAGCAAGTTACGAAAGCTGGTAAACAAGATTTTCGGCTCGTCCAAGCGTCGCGTCGTTCGCATGGAAACGATTCCAACGGGGAATTTTCCAACTGCTCGTGCCGCTCCACGAATTTCTCCGACAGTCGAGACTTCCGACGGACCGTGAAATTGATAAAAGAGACGCGACAAGAGACCCGGGACATCGTTCTTCCAGCTCGATCGAAACGGTAATTAAATTCGAGGGGTGTCGCAATCGCGTAGGTTAATTTTCGAGATATTAAATTCTGGGAACGAATTGTAGGAGAACGTACGACAGACAGCCGAGCAACGCGAGAGTTCACGGGCTAACCATGTACAATTTTTAACTTCTCAAGAAGTTTGACTGCAATAGCTTATTTTATGTTATATATTTTTGTGTGTGTGTGTGTGTATATATATATGTGTAAACTCCCTAGAGTTCAAGCGTGGAAGGACAGAGAGACTTTCTTTGTTTTTTACGGATAGCTGTTTTGCGAGAAAGTCATTTTCCAAACGGACGGACAGAGAAGAACATTAGAAACAGACGAGACCAGAAGAGAAGAAATAATTATTTGAAATATCGAAGATCGACGGAGAAAGGTCGGTAGCTGAGGACGTTGAAAATCGAGAATCGATTTTCAGACTTTCAGAATCGATCATCTGAATTACTCCGAGATTTACGTTATTACATATATATACGTACGTTATTAATGCGTTTTCGCAATAAAATCAGACAGAGAAAAGAAAATTGTATTAACCGTTCTACGCTCGATGTCGCATATCACGTAACATTGCATTTTGATAAGTTCTTCATTACCTGAATGATAAGCGTATTTGTTTACGACGAAACTGATTTTAAAGTTTAATGCGTCGTGCCTTCTTTGCAGAACTATTTTCCAGCGAATCGACATAAACGGATAGCCAATCCGACGTTTCCGAGAAAAATCACCTGCGTCGTTGAAAGGCCAACTGTGTCTCGATAATTGAAATTTGAAAATTTCCACAAGTATTACGCGCGTATTACATTACGGAATGTATCGCGGGCCGAGTAATTCGATACGATTATTTGCAAGCTCTAACAAACGGTTTCTCATTTTAATCATAAAAAATTAGCCCGCCGGAGTCGGCCAACGAATCATTAGAGGAAACATGGACGACGCTGTAATTTCAGCAGTCACAACAGACTGCAGATTGCCAACTCATTTACCATTAGCCACGCTGACCAATGTACACCTGTGTGTTCATAGATAGAGAAAATTCTGTTCCATGTAAAAACAGCGTCCCGAAACAGTCGCGAACCGCAACGTCTCAGAATGAATGAATTGTTAGCTTAAATCAGTCGAGTTACTCGAATTTTGATAGTTCGAGCGTACCTGTACGAAACGTTCATCATGAGCGAATACAAAGTTGAAAAACTGGTGGAGCTGGTTTAGGGAAGCAATAACATCGAATGTAAAATTGAACGGAAGTAACAGTTACGTTACCTAGCAATCGCTATTTTTCTTTCTAGATGGAAAAATAATTGAGAGAACGTTAACTTCGTTGGAAAATTGCAAGGATATTCGAAGTCGGCTAAAGTAACAGGTGCGCGTTAATGAAATATAACAAATTACTGAAAATCAATTAACCAGCGAGAATAATCGCAGAAACTCGAAGGAACGTTTCCAGTCAAATAAGCGACGATTTCACGTTAATCGAGAACTTTCGAATTTAAGTCGCCTGGCCTGCGGAGAACTCGGCTAATCTCAAGGTAGCTTTGCAGGCTTCAATGAAATTTACTCGAAAAAGGGAAGAAACCAATTTTTCCATTCATTCACAAAAGGCGACAGGACACAGGAAGCGCTCAAGATCGCGATCGCGACTTTGCACGTAATCCAAAGCGCACTTCTGTTACGTGGCCGAAAATTATCCCTGTCTCAGCCAACAACCGAGTGACAAAGAAGCTTCAATCAACGAACGATAGATACATGCTTGGTAGCCCTCCTCTCGCACACGCCCACATCCCGTGCACCCCGCGCGTTCTTCCGAACTGAGTCGTTATAAAAACGCCGCCACAGGTACCATCGCTCCATACGATACTCGCAAAAGTGTGACAAAACAGTGTGTCGGGATTACAACGTGTGCGATTCGACTACGTACATCATGGGTAGCAAACAAGCGTTGCTGTATCTTGGCCTCGTGTGCTTGCAGACGGTTTTCGTGAACGCCGTGGTAAGCTTTCAAGGAAGGGCTTACTTTTGTCGTGAGGGGACGAGAGACGAGACGAGACGAGACGAGACGAGACGAGACGAGGAGGATTGCAAAGGAAGGGTTGCAAAGGACCTGTACAGTATTCGATCTGATCGACTCGTCAGGCACAAAGTTATTAGAGATATAAACGAGTGAACGCGCGGAAATAATAACAATACGAACAACCCGTATGGCCGGCTAATCGATAACGGGGCAAGTGAACTCGAGCAGAAACCCTAATTGGAGCGTAGAAAGTTTCTACCGTATTAATTGCGTTCTTTCTTAGACGTTCGTCCATTTTTCCTTCCATTATCTTCTTCGTTGTTTTCTTTATCTTTCTCTCGTAGAGAAATCTAATATCATATATGTATATATATATATATAAGGAGACGTATCGTTACGTGAAAGGTACGAGAGCAAATACAGTATCGAGGAATTTGGACGATTTTACTGCGAACGGACCAGTCTGGTGTCTGAAATCGGGTTTCAATTGGGCAAAATCGATTCCGATATCGTTTCAAGTATTCCATTTATAGAATCTGTTGAATTATAAGTTCCAGCCAACTATTCGCGTAATCTATGCTAATAACAACGATCTCAAAGCAAATGGTTGAAACAGTGCGCGTTAGGTACTATACCGTGTTATACTATGACGGAACTTGGACATCGTTAAATTCCTCCCTTCATCGATAACGTCAGCCATGTCGAATTCTCGATCAACTTTCTTCCCGTAACGAATCGTCGATACAACGAGGTCGTTAAAAAGATAGATACAAAGGAGGAGAGGAGTTCCCCGATAAAATCATTAAGAGAGAAAGAGAAAGAAGACACTCGCGTATGATCGTTTCGATTTGCTTATAGCCGGACTGGGTACCACCAGAGATATTCGACATGGTGGCAGAGGACAAGGCTCGGTGCATGAGCGAGCATGGCACGACGCAAGGTTAGTATCACAATCGCCAGAACTCGTAGAAAATTGAGAAATTTCTACGAGTGAATTAAAACTGACTAATCGATTCGTAACGCAGCGCAAATCGACGAGGTGGGCGACGGAATAATAAAAGACGACACGTCGATTACTTGCTACATGTTTTGCTTGCTCGAAGCGTTCAGCTTGGTAAGTGCAAGCAACGACCGCAAACCCATTAGCTGCCAATTTCGTTTTTCTCGAGATTACATAATTCTATTATTATTATTTATCTTATTCTATTTGTATTTTTTAAATCCTCATTTTCGGATCATTATCACATAAATTCTTTGTATAATCCTCAAACGGAGACCGTGGCAGCTAGTGAATTAAACAGAGGCAACGATCAGTCAAAGAATCTTTTGATTTAGGCCGATGACGAGGGCAACATAGACGGGGATATGCTGTTGGGTCTGCTGCCAGATCAACTCCAGGAAAGAGCAGAGTTGGTTATGTCCAAATGTACTCCAGCACGTACGTGACTAGCAGTGTTATACTTGAAGTTTCGGATCATTTTACCTTCTCTTTCAAACAACAAATTTCAGGAGCGAAAATTCAAATTTCGAATAAGGATAGTACATGCAATCTTGAAATGCTTGAAAATGAAAAATTCGGCTTTAAATTGCGCAAATAGAAAACTCACGTTTCCCGAGACAGAAAATTTATATATGTTAAATTTTACAGCTGTCTAACTTTCATTCTGCTTCTTATAGCGGGCTCTGATAAGTGCGACAAGATATATAACCTCGCCAAATGCGCCGTGGCGGAAGCACCGGACGTAAGTGCATCTCACATAGCCCCATACATTCCTTAGTTTCCTTTACGATAGCCGACAGATAATATCGGGAGAGTCGTTAACGCGAGTGAAAGTAAAAGTCATATTCAGAGGCAATTATATCGATCGATTCAAAACACAGAAATACCGTTTCTACGTCTAGTCACAATTAACATGCACTTGCATGCGATCAACATCTAAAGCAACATCTAAAATATAATTAGAGTGCGGATATTTGTGCAGATTCAAATTTTTGTCAACGCGAGCAAAGAAATGGGACCGTTCACCCGCTAAATAAATTAAATGTCACAGATATTTGACACTTTTTTCCATTTGTAAATCAGGACACGGAATGCGTTACGATCACAATTCTATGATTGTTACACACACGCACGCGCGCATAATGACTGCACTCAAAATGAGCACACTTGAAACTCGAAGAACCGTATGCGATTTGGCCTTCCTTTTTGAAATTAGTTAATAGAGTCTTACATTGCCCACGATTACCTGGGAGAATTAGTTTTTACTCTTCCACGAGATCGTTCCGGATAGTTTCAGTCTTTCTACCCACTTTGTTCTACTACCAACTATTTCGCTGTTTCTCCGACCCTGTAAATTGCCTATGCAACGTAGCGAATTCGAAGTGCAACTCACTCGACTTCGTCGCCGGATCGATAACGATCTCTTTTGGAAATGCTTTCGCAAGATTTTTTTGAATACCTCCAGCGACATACTTTCTATTTTTAGCTAACAGCGGCACACTATTTGCAAAAATCTCTGCACGCTAATAAGACTAGTCCCGTTTACACGCGAACCAAATAAACAAAGAGTGTTCCGCTTTGGATATTTTGGCACATTACGTACGTTTATGCATCTCCATTCGCGTTAAGAATTCGCAGTCTACGTATAATTTTACGCGCGCGAACACATAGAAACGAACGTACAGAAAATGTGACAACGTGCGAACAGTTACCGAGGCAGAGACGACAGTAAAGCGCTTTTGGCGACTGTCAGAATTCAACGAACTCCTTTAATTTTCAGGTATGGTTCATCGTCTAAAGTCAAGAAAAGAAGATCATATCCCGGAACGACCGAACGATCTTTTCTTCTGCAGGCAACGACAGAGAAATTACGGATAGGCTGGCAAACGGTTACGCGAATGGATATTCGACAATGATAAACAACGAAAGAAAGAAAAAAAAAAAAGGAAAAAAAAAAGAAGTAAAAACCTAAGAAAACGCGCATCGTTTACGTAATCAAAATTGATATAATTCGTGTACCTGTACCGAACATTAGTTTGTCTAAAACGAGTATGTACGTTTCGTTGGAAGAGAACGAACAAACTTATAATTCAAGTAATTACAGACAGGAATGCGATGTAAATCGTTGCTAAGATGAAATATATTCAGCGAGTGTACGGAAACTTGAAAAATATAAAAATCGGCCGAGGGAACACGCGTTTTGGTCATTCGCCAATAATAAAAAAAAAAAAAAAAAAAAAAAAAATATGCATTGCCACGAAATCTGTTACGCTCGAGTGCGCGACTAATTCATTTGGAGACGCAATAATAACGCGTATCCTGGACGTGGTAGCGTTACGCAATGGTCGAGACGCGATTTGCGGCTCATTGATACTACAATTTGCATGACAATCTAATTCGCCAATGTCTTCGAATATAACGTAATTATATGTTTGCGCGAAACACCGAATAGCCATTTCCTCCACTGTATAATGATATGCAAAAGTCCAACAAGCTGCTATGTTAACTGGTATCCTTAAAGATGCGAGATAATTTTATTACGACTTTGCCTCGGCATAGCTGTTGCGCAATGTTATCGGATGCTGTCGCGATTCAATAGCATTTCGGCTTCAACTTCAACTTCTTAGTCATTGATAGCGAATGTTCAAAGTTTCGATCGATCGTCGTTTGAATCTTTTATTCTCGATCGCCTAAATCAAACCGATCGGGCGATAACGCGATATCGCAACGATGGGCTATATCGAACGATGGTTCAACGATAAGTAATATACTCGACTATTCGTTGCGATATTATTTAAAAGTATTTGTATGAATGCTACAACGTTCGTGTAATTATTTATATCGTTTTCGTTGGAAAGTACACGAACGCGAGAAGATATTTCAGCGTGTCGATGGATAAACGCGAAATTTCGCGGCTTCGTAACGTTTGTTGTTACGTCGAGTGTCGTCAACCGATCACGATGGATCTTCGCGTTGGCTACCTCGAATCTACATGACGAAAACGCGGTGAGAAAGGAACAAACGCCTGAACTCTACGCTCTTAACGTTCAAACGAGCAATTCGTTACCTTCTAAGGACTAAGACAAAACCACGCATGCACGTCGAACTGTCGCTTCGGCGTATCGACCGATCTATTCATGCTTCGATAATTCCATCAAAAAGTTTCCTCGTGGAATTACACAGCTACTATTACTTCTCACATTATGCTATCCAACTACTGTTAAGTGAAAGTTCTCATGCGTTATCGTGCAGAAACATTGTATGAAAGAAAGAAAAAAGGAAAAAAAAACGAGAAAAAAGAGAGAGGGGGGGGAGGGGTAGATTGAATCGTCGAGGGACTCGATCGATCCGCGTGTCGCGGACCTGGTGCACGTGGTGTCGCTTAACGGAAGCTCGATTTCGCGAGCAGCTGGGGCCAACTAACGGCGAATTCCAGCCGGTCGAGATTAACACGAACGTGTTTCGAAATCGATTTCGGGATATTTCGCGTCGAGGCAAACGGATAATGGAAAGTTTGTCCGAGCTAAGAGAGTACGCGCTCGGCTCGGTTCCGCTTCACGCGGAACGTTTCGTTTCCCTCGCGAAATCCAGCGAGAACGGCCAAACGAATCGAAGCGAACAACGCGGCCCGACTACGGAGAAAAATCTTGAAACGTCTATTTTTACACGGCGACTGGAAATAGTCGGTTTAATGAAAGGAGGCACGCGATCGCCCGTACGTTGCTCCAGTCATGAGTCACGCTTCGAACGTGCACTCGCAACAAGTAGAGATCCCCCATAATGTTCGTATAATTGATCGAACCAACACCGATGTAATTTCGATACCGTGCAAGCTAGCGCGCATCCGCGAGCCAAATCGAATACGGTATATATAGTACGGAAGGGTTATTCGAGTCAGCTAAGCTTCGACACGTGAAAATTTCGTCTTGAACTTTGCACGCAATGATCAAACTTCTTGTATATTACGAAACAATGGTCTTTTACATAATAACCAGGCAATAAGATAGTATCGGGTGGTATTTGGTATTTAGATGCAGGAAATATACGAGAAACGAGAGAATGATTCGGATAACGTTGAATTGAAAGCAAACGCTGATGAAGTATCACGGAAGAAATAATAAAATAACTTTCAGAAGTACGGTAATATGCACACGCTATCGAACTGCGATAATTACAACTGGGAATATTAACAATAATCGACTAAACTTTCCTTTCGACGAGTAGACATCCACGTAGACATCCTACGTATTTACCACGACGTATTTCGTTGTTCATCGCGTCGCTAACAAGGACCAGTTAAACGCGTAGTTTACTTTCAAACGTAAATCGGTGGAAACTTAAGAACCGAATTTGACAAATGACAATTTGGAAAATTACTTAGCTTGACTCAAAATAACCCTGTTTCTCGTACAAATCGAACAGCGTACGCGCGCGGTTCGCTGTGACCACCGTTAACTTTCGTTCTCGCTCGAGAAGAGTTTCTTTCAGACAGAAAATACGAAAAAGAAGGAAAATCTGCTCGCGACCGTTTCTCTCTTGCATCGATCGTCTACCTCGAAGTGGCTTTGGCGCCATGGCGATATATTGATTTACGAGCTTTGTATTCGAAAGGGGAACGACGATCGATGATCAGGAGGGCGCAAAAAGCAACTAGAAAACAGGCGAAAGAAAAACCAAAAGACAACGTGGGTGCAATATGTCTATATAGACGTACATATATGTAAAAGAAAAAAAAAAAGAAAGAAAGAAAAAGGGCGGGGGAGCGAAGACCAAAAAAAAAACAGCTAGGTTTGACACGGTTTGTTAGATGACCAATACCTTAAGGTCGATCGAGTGGATAGCGGCGTTGTGCGGCGATGCGTGTTCTTTCGCGTCATTGCCGCAATTCGCGTTGTTGTTAACATTCGGCAGAGAGCCACCCGCCCTGAACTGATTTCCCAGGTTAATGTGCAGGTGTTTCCCGCTGGACTGAGGTGGACTGGCGCCGGCACTCTTCACGGACAGCGGAGTCTCCAGTACCCCGGATCCCGTGGGACTGGCACACACCGAGCTGCTCGCCGAGGCGACCTAAGCAGGTCCATCATTCATATGGTCACCAACTTGTTCGCTTTCTTCGGCAAGCTACCGTCTCTTGCCTTTTCCTTTCCATCGCGTCTATTTATCGTATTACGCTAAACGTGCCTATCTTTCTTCTTTCTTTTTCCTTTTTCCTTTCCATTTCGTTCTATACAGGTATTTTCTCTTTCTAAATACTTCGTCCGTTTTCGTTTCCTTGTCTGGTTGAGTTTTAGATACACGGTGATTCGTGGGAACGATTGAACACTTACGACGACGGAGAGCATGCACGAGTATAAAGAACGTGCGTTATAGAAAATTGCTTGAAATCTCAGCGAAACTGTAACGAGACACGACCGTCACGATTATCTAAGCGAAATTGAAACCAATTGGAGAATGTATTAGCTTGTCCGGAAAGTTTCTTTCGTTTTGCGACGAAATAATAGACGCTTTTGTTGTACGTTGCATTCGTTGTTTTATATTATTTTATTGGATCACGTATGATCCATTTTGTAGTGACAGAACGAAAACAGGATCGTACATAATTGAATAAAATAATGTAAAGGAAAATTTGTCGCCTATCTACTATTTTCTTATAAAACGAAAGAAACTTTCCGGACAACCTGATACACCTTTCGTTTTGAAAGATACGAAAGAGCAACTCGATCTAATATTTTACGCGTTAAAGGAGATTGCTGATTCACGAATGATAGGAAGCGCGTAGAATTTTAGATTCGTGAACAAATTCACGCAACACGAATAAGTATCTTAAACGCGTAATTAGAACGAAGAGCGGTTCCGCTAAATATTACGATTGATTTCTCGTAATTTCTATATATAATTTCAGATTTGTTTCGAACTTTGCCGATACGATCACGATACGTCGTTGTTCGTTACAGCGTTAATGAAATTCCATAGAGTTTCGTACAACACACGTAAAACCTTCATAAAAGGTTTCCATTAATATTCAAACACTTTTGTGATACTTTCGACGAAATCAAACGGTCGCTTCTCCTTCCTTTCAACGAAAAGGGACACTCTCTAAGACCGACTTGGAAAGATCAACGACGGATAGGATGAACGCGTAAGAACGAGCGGATTTATCGAGCATCGAAAGATCGTCACCTACAAACATACTTTCATCATACGTTTGCTGAAATTGAATATATCAAAGCAGGCGAGCTCCTACGATTTATATTACGATTTATATTACGACTTATAAGAAGCTTTCTAGCCTGGCGATCGAACGTTGCTATCGACACAAAATTCGAGAGACGCTCGAGCAGGTTCTGGCTAGAAATCGATAGAATTCAAAAGCTCCAACGTTACGTTAAGAGAAACTTGTTTCACGGGAATTTTAGGAGGAACGCGTTTGGGATATTCTTCTCTTCTCTTTCGATCCCGATCGTTAAAATCCCACACGTCTCAAACTTTAGACCAGCATTCCTGGTCAAACCACGATCCGATAAACATCTTCCTCCCCTTCCATGGTTTCATCATCATTCGAATTCCACGTCTGGGTTCTTGTTTTTCGAGCCGGGACCAGGACCAAAAAAATTCGAACGGTTCGTAGGGAAATGTTTGGGGCGATACGAGAAAACCATTAGGAGCGGAGCTCGTGCCGTCGTCACGAGAATCTTACAAGGAACGCTATTCAATCGTTATCGAACGGTTCGGAGTGGCGCGCTACAATGTTCGCAAAATTGTTTAAAAAATACCAGTGGCAATGGAAGATCACGCAGGAACGGCGTTAGTTGATTTGTCAATTTGGATATTAATTTGTGGCTGAAAGAGAGCAGAGATACTTTAACAGGACGCGGTAGAAAGATGGAATTCTGTCTCTTGAGTTTACGATTCCAAGTCTTTTAAAACTAGCTGATGAATCCAGGCAGGTTTATAGAAACGAGGAATCTAGCTGATGTTACAGCGATCGATATTTCAAATATTCAGAGTGGGCGGGAGAAACATGTTTAATCGCAAGATGCGTGATTTACGGTACTGACGAAATTTCAAAGTTCGTATAACTCGTACGACACGTTCGTAGAAATTTCCTACGGCAAGTGTTTGAAAGATTGGCAAGCTTCAGATAGGAATTTTCCTTTCTTTTTCTATTAAACTGGATGTTTCCGATTGTGCGCAAAGAGCTTATCTTCGTCAAAAGACATTTTCGATTGCGATGTGTCGATACGTCGCCGTGATAGAAAATAATAAAAAAAACCATGAAGATGGATACGCGGTAAACAGAAATACAGCTAACTGCTTAAACCAATTGCCAATAACATTTTCTCGGAAATATTTTTACGAACTTTGCAGCATACACCCTGGTTTGGTATACTCGTATACCGAGAAACCTATAGCGATTTCGCCATCGGTCGATCGAATAATGCTCCTTGTTAAGAAAGCCTGTTCCCATACAGCGTAGCCCATAAACAAACTGTGATAGAAAATACATCGCAATAAAGTTCAACGGAGAAAAATCAAACGGACTGCGATAAAAGTACACTCACGGCCGGTCTCCTATATGTTCCGCGTTAGGATTACGCAATTGCACGCGGTGAAAGTATCCGTCTTTTTCTTGTACGAGTAGGTGCAACTTGTTTTGCATTCGCTCGACCAGGTGACGCAGCGTTAGAAATTTCACGTAACTCGCCTTTCGCTCGACTATCGTATCTTTCTTTCCGTGAAAATACGCGGAAAACTTGGGAGAAATTGTGGAGCTTTCGGAAAAAGAACCTGTAAGCTTATAGTAAATACACAGAGTGGTCAACAGATATGACGATGTTTCAGCAGATTCTGATAGTCTGACGAAAAAATGTTTCGAGTATAAATTCACTGGTATGGAGCGAAGAATTTATTAAGGTGAATTTACCTATTCGTGAAGGAGGTAGCATTTCGTGTTTCTTAAAGAACGCGAGATATTTTTCTTGGCGGAGTCGTATTCTTATACCACATTAGAAAACTAATTCGATGATTGAGTAACACGTGCCATTTTAATTACCCGATAATGATATAATTTGTTTCTCGATTGGAATCTACAATTTCGTCACTTGTACGTAACACCAATGATTAATAAATTAATTGCTCTTGCTGCATAATTGCACGCATTTGCTTAAAGATAATCAATTACAAGATATCTAGCTTTTTAGTTCAAAAGTTGTTTCGCAAGGAATAGGCGTAGATTTACGCGGAACTTCACGGCAGAAACTTTGCCAACATGATCGTTCGTTACCGCGAGACAAATGCATTTTCTAATCAAATAATCGAACAATTACGATACGCGTCTTTCTTCGTCGTTTGTATATAGAAAGGACAAAGTTCTTTAAGGTCCGTTATATGCAATGAACGATCGAGGCGTGACTAATATTAGAAAACTGGAACTAAAACTTTCAACGTAATATATCGCTCGATTCATCGTTTTATCTTACAGCACCCTTTTCCAGAAAGCTCCTTAATTATTCTATACCGGAGGGTCTAAAATACCGAGTGGGAATAATTCTTGGCGAGAAAATAGAAGAGTACGATGAATATAGAGAGAATCGTGATTCGTTATTCGACAAATCAATTAGATCTGCGACCACGATCGAAGAGTTCTATAAGTGGCTCGGATATTAATTTGAAAACTGAAACATTTCGCTCTCGAAAACTGACTTTCCGTTCACTGGGATACACACGTACATACACACAAGCATACACGCTCTGTCCCGTCTCTCTTTCTCTCCTTTTGTCTCTATTGCCTTTCATCGGTCATTGTTCTATTTTACCCGATTCGCTTGCAGAGATGGCGATCCCGCAGATTTTTTTAACTTCTGAACATTTCGATCCGATATCGCGAGACAAAGGTTTTGCACCGAACGACTGGAACGACCTATCGAACGCTTGCCGCGGTCAAACACGCAGATATTCGATTCCGACACTTTGGCACGTCGGTTTATTTCACATTGCGGCTCGCAAATGTAATTTGCACGGAAATTTATGAAGACCGCGCGGGAAAATCCTGATAAATCGCATTTCCACTTTTTGCAGCGAAACGGTTACAGTAGCGGACGGAAGATTAAGACGAAATGGAAAAAAATAAACGATCGATTTACCTTCCATAAGAAATATAAATACAGCGTTCTACTTTTGGTATTAATTAATTAGACATTTGCTTATACACTTACAAAAAATATTTCACTTTGATATTTTGCTCGGTAGCGAAATTATAAAAAAGGAACGAAATCTGTATGATATTTCGTGGGTCAAAAGTTTAAGACTACCCAAAGAAATATTAATTTCTGGTAAGAAGATATACACAATTTTTGTTTACATTCAACATTTTGTCCAGTATCCGTTGTTTCTTATCACTTCGGTACATCTTCTTGGCATAGAATCTATTAATTTTTTACATTGATCTACCGTGATATTACTCCAAGCTGTTTCAACTGTAAAGTTCATTTAAATTTTTCGGTTTATAACCTCGTACTGTCTTTTTTATGATGCTCCACAAGTTCTCGATTGGATTCATGTCTGGTGATTGCGACGGTAATATTTTCTTCCTGAAAAAACTGTTTCACAAGCCTAGCCGTGTGCTTTGCATCATTATCATTCTAAAAAATAAAATCATCGCTCGTATCGTTGCGTGCAAAAGGCGACATCGTGTTCTTGAGTATGTTCGTGCATGTAAAACACGCCCCCACCATAACGTTTCCACCACCGTGTTTAAGAGCTTTTAAAACGCACTGTGCTTTCAAACTTTCGCCAATTCGACGTCCAACGTACCGTATCCCGTCAGAAGAGACGCGATCGAATTTCGATATCTAAAATTAAATAATATTCAAAACGATATCTTTTGCCGATCTTCACTCGTCCAATGCTTATGAGCTTTAGCAAATGCAAGTCGTTTTTTCGATTCCTAGAACTCAGCGGTGGTTTCTTTTGGTGTTTTCGTCCCCTTAAGTCAAAGTCTTCTAATCTTCTCCTAACAGATCTAGCACTAATTTGTGTATCGTTTTTACAGTTTACGTCCGCAGAAATATTATTTACACTACGAAACCGATGCTTTTCGCTCAATCGACGAATCCGGCGATTCATTTTCGGCGTTGTTTCCCGCGATCTTCCGTTTTTCGGTCGATCGCAATACACGCCTGCCTTTAAAAATTTATAACAAGCTTGCTTACAAGCCGTTTCTGACCTGTTCACTGTATTTGATATTTCGATGAAAGTTTTACTTTGCTTTCGCAGCCCTTACGATTTCTCCCCTTTCGTTTTCAAGAAAAATTCTTCGACTTACCCATAGTCTGTTCCTATCTAAATGAATTTTAAGCAATAGAAGATACACTAAACAATGATTTTGACATTACCGAATCAAAATGTTTAAAAACTGTGCTCGTACTCACGTTTTACGCAGAACGTCTTAAACTGGTGACCACAAATGCTAAGCGCTAACTAACTGTCGTAACATCTACATTATTTGTATTTAACAACTGACGGTTGGAGGTTACGAAGGTCAAACATACAGCTATGATATTTCAAAGAGACAAACCGAATAGAAGAACAATATGCGCATAAGATGTTTGTAATTCGATTTACACATCATCGTCTTAAACTTTTGTTCGCTACCGTATACAATTCTGTTACGCTGCCAACGAATGCCAAAATTTTCTCTCTGTTTGGTTTCAGGATCAACTGTTCTTTCAGTCACTGCAATTTTTTTGATTGTATTACCGGTGTAGATATCATCAGCTTTTCACGATGCTTCGTCGATTCGAGTAACATAAAAATCAGAAGTGCGTCAGAAAAAAAAATATATTGCGCTTCGATACGGTAATCGTGATAGTCGAGTCTCATAACGATGTTAATGCGATCTCAGATCGTTTGGAAAAATGTTCCCTCGAGTATTTGAATACTTTGGTGAACCGCTGTGCACCGGTGAGGTCGTTGGGATCGTTGAAAGGAACGTTGAGATCGTGAAAAATATTTACCATCGAAGATGGTATTTTCTTTTAAAGTAAATAAATTAGTAATAAATTAGCGCTTTAAACATAGCTGTCGTTGATAAACGACAAAACGAGAATTTCGTGGAACATGGCCGTTAATGAACGATATTGAGATTTGAATTGAGTCGAGACGCGGAAATTGCTTATTAACGACTCTACTTTACAAATACTTTACTAATTACCTCGTTCTTCAATAATTATAACTGTGTTTACGCTGCACTTGCCTCTAGAAAATAAATGTTTTTATTTATGTGTGTTTTTACGTGTTGAAGTTCGCAGAAACTTTTATCTGAAAATTAGGTTCACTTATCGACACGTATTATATTGATAACGATATTACGCTTAGCTTTGTCATTTTTCTGCGTTTCCAGCGAACGAATTACGAAGACATAATCTAACCTAAAGGTTCAAGCATAATTTACAGAATAAAATATACTATGCTCCTCCTATTTATCAGAGAATCCTGTATCTCGATAAGTTTCGGCGATGCCAGGAAAATTATCACGATCAATCTTCCTAGAAGATACGCCGAAACGTGCCGAACAGTCCGGAAAGTATTCGAACAAGCGTAAACGTTGTTGAAAGCGTCGAGAACGTAGTTAACAAACGATCGTTGTTTTTCCCATTCGACAATAGAGAGATTAAAGCATGCGCGAGTGGCACATCGAGTTGGAACGATTCGAGCGATTAACCGCCGCGTTCGTAATCGTTATCGAGGCCGTTAACGGTATAGCGATTCAGAAGCGTGCAGCTCGGCGGATCGTTGTATCAAAAATCACTACTCGGATCAAAGATCGTGTATGAGACGCAAAAATGTAGGATCGCGTCGCGCGCGGCTTAAGCGCAAGCGAACGAAATGAAAAATCCTATGCGAACGCGATACTCTCCACGGTTTGAACTGGTCAGATCTGAATTATCGGCACTGATTAATAGAATAAATGCTGATTCGCGAATACACATGCGATTACGTACAATGTAATAGTAAATATTTTTCGCATGGTGAGATTTTCCATTCACATCGTTTCATGGAAATACAGATTTTCTCGGATAAATTCAACGACACGACCAGCTATCGCGACAGACAATTCCTGACTTTTCCACGTTGCTAGCGAAATCAGTCACGCTCTGAGAAACGAAAACGCCCGAAAACATCCGTCAGTCGGCGAAACAGTGTACAGCGGCTGAGGCAAGTATTCGAACACTTGTGGAAACCTTCTATGAATATATTATACGTGTTATCGGGAACATTTTGAAATTTCATTAAAACTGCAGCGAAACCCGATTCTGTCGTTCTTCGTATTCGTCAAGCTTGAAATGACAATCTGAAAATGTATATAATACACAGACGCTGCTAGATATTTAGTGCGAGTAATACGTTTCGTAGAGATCACACAAGTATTTAAGCGGTCAATTCGTTATATCAATAAGTCTGAATATTCAGTAGAGAATCATCGTCAACGTTTATTACGTGTTTAAGATAGTTAGTCATGCTGTATACTAATCTCTTTTAAATATATGTTTGCGGTATATATGTACGTCTTGTTAACTTTAAATTTTACCAACGTACGAACAAGAAGTTTTTCGTATCACGCGCGTAATATATCCATAGAAATTGTCTATCGTAAGTGTTGGAATGTTTTTGGTGAGCCACTGAAAGTATCAGGAAACTCTGAATTACCCTGCTGACATTCCAACGTTCGTCAGATAATACTACGATGCCGGCGGAACGAAGCGTGAAAGAAAAATAAAGAGAAATGCGTAGTGCGAGAAGAATTCGACGGACACCTGAAAACGTGGACGAGCGTGCGCGCGCGCGCGCCTGCTCCAACGACCCATAGATTAAGTCAGCGTACCGTAAATAACGCAGCGATATCGACTGATCGAATGGTGAACTTTAACGTATAACGCAGCTTCCGCATTTAGTACAATGCCAGCGTTATGTAATGGCTGTACGGTTATCGGTACCCGTCTAGTGAAAAACGCGCCAATTTCGCGCGATTCCCGCGGAACCAAATGTTTCCACGTGAAACCACGACAGAAGGCGCTGCGCTCGCTCTGTCGAAAAAACGAGATCGGTGTGTCGCGAATCGAGCCAGTTTTTTACCTTTCTCAGTTGAAAGTTGAAAGTTGAAAATCGTCTCGCGAGATCCTACGAGCGACTCGTAACATTCATCGTAAGAACGCTCGAAAACCGAACAATTACGCGTTGACCTCGTTACGCTTATCATGTTCAACAGTAAACAGTTAATAATTAATTTTAACGGAAGATCGAATTTATAAGATCGACATTAATCGTACGACCATGAAATTTTAATCTTATCTGCTTGATTTTTCGTAAATACTGACGATTCGACTGTGATAATGGGCTGGACGTAATTCCGTTAATGACATTCCGTCAGTGTAGAAGGAATCGTCCTTTTATCGTTTAAAAGCGTGAACGTTAAGGAAATCAATTTCGCGCAGGAGCGAGACGATAGATTGTTTCGGAGCCCGGAACCGGAAGTGTCATACTTAACGGGGGCGATTTTCATTGGCGTTTTCAGCGTGCGAAAAATTAGGTCGTTGACCAATCGTTGGGCATGTTCGAAAAATTGATCCTACCTTCGCGACTAGAGTAGGCTAAATATGTTTATCGATAATTCGCTCGTGCGATGCATCTATACAACGATAGATTGTAGATTCAAGCAAAACACGGTTTGTTTCCCTGTCTTGCGAGAGAGCAAAAACATACTTTGAATAGACTGTGTCTTGAATCGAACTGAAACACGTGATTCTATGGAACATGATTTGAACAATTTCGAAGTCGCGACGGTACCTGAGAACAACGAATACGATTGACTTAATACGTTCGTTTTACGAGAATTGTTTGAAAGTCGATAGTCTTTGAAGGAAAAATTGAGCGTATCTGAACGAACGATAAACTATTAGAAAAACGAAGAACAGTTCATTTGGTCGCTATCGATCGTGGATAAAAGTATGTCGCGTAAATAGAAACACAAACACGATGATCGTTTACAGTGGACGATTCCAACTAGTTTTCAGCGAAGAAGAAACGAAGAAACACAGTGACTTCTGCTGATCGCGGACGTTCAATTAGAATGCATACGGGTGATACGATTCGAAAAAGAAACGAAGATTTTCTTGAAAATACGATGGTCTGTTCGAACAAGTCAGCAGGATGGATACGATTGTCGATCGCACACGTATGCATTTATTAAGAACTTACAGGACGGATGGTGGCAAACAAGCGCACAGTACGTTTCGCATAGTATACCGGAGTATATACTCGTTCTACATATACGCGTATTCATACACTCTTATACGCGACCAACGAAGAGACACATACATTTTCCGTCCGACACACTACGATAACGAATAGGAAAGAGAAACAGAGGGCCAGCGGACGAGTGCGTGTAGTTGTGTGCGTTAACACAAGTACTGATAGTAAGCTAGTCACAGACTCATACACGCGTCTCGATCGTATAGCAAAACGAGCACATAGAGACATACACACACACGCACGCACACACGCACAGAGTCGACACACGGCGCAACGAGGAGAGAGAATGCCCGTTGTTTACGTTCTAACATCTGAACCTAGGAAGGTATACGGAAAATATGAAGATATATCCCTCCATGGCAAGGACCTACTGGGATTTCCTTACTCTGCTTGTGACATCCGAAACTTCTCGCATGATCGCCTCGAACGCCGCTCTTTCCTGCGCTTCCTTCTGTTTGTGTAGCGCGATCTTGTCACTGAACTTTCGTGGATTCGCCATGATGGCTCGGCACTAGATCTCCCGACACTCGCGAGTATCGTGCACCTACTATCGTGTACCCTCTACCCCCTCACACGTTTTCCTTTTTCACCGATCGCACCAATAAGGGCTCCCTAAATTTCACCACGTTAGAACCCGTAACCTACTGCCTTCTGGATGGCACTGCCGATCACTGATACGCAAGATTATGCGGCGCAGCGCGCCACGCGCATCGCGCAGGAGCCGCTTTTTGCGGGCTCATTGGTTGCACCGATCCCCCACCATTCCATCGTACCCGCAATAAAAGACTGACGACACTTTTCCGGGGTGTTCCAAAAAGCTCGCTCTTTCGTTTGGTCTTGCAATGTACTACGCTGTAGATAAAACAGATTAACATCCATGTTTTATTACCACATGCTCATAAACGTAAATCAGCGAAAGATCGTTTACTTTTTATTCGTTTCGAAATATATTACATTAGCTCTTGCGATTCCTCCCCTTGCGTATTAACAAATATACGTATTGTTTATATTTATTTGTACTTATTATGTTATTTTAAACGAATAAATATTTATAGACTGAACGATATAAGGTTATTTTATGTATATGAACAATTTTTCTCTATAGTTAGCTATACCTTGTATATCTCCTTTACACGAAATTTAAGTAATATAATTTTTTTTCGCATGCATAATTGATAAACATTTTTTGTACAGTTTTTCGCTTCTGCCGTATCGATCGAGAACGGGATATCATCGATCGTATATTTGCGAACTTCATTATGGATTACGATTACGTTACATTTTCTTTGTACATATAAAAATTGTTGTAAGAATAAAAAGAGAACTGTAAGCTGAAAATATATTAAAATGTTAACTTAATTATTGTTATTATCACATTTTAAGGAATAAAATGTAAAAATGTCATTGTGTACGTGATACAGTGTTTTACTTTCACCGTTTTCTCACAGTAAATATTTGAGACAAATTTTATAAAAATGACTCATTTTGATAAAGACACGTATATTGAATGTTTACCAGTAACTATATACAATGAGATAGTTAATGCATTGAATAAAGACGCAGCTTGGATAACATTAGCGAATCATGTAGCTGAAGAGCTTCAATATCCATGGTAAGAAAACAGTAATATTTAAAAAGTATAAGATATTATAATTAAAATATATCATTCTATTGTATATATTTTATGTACAGTACTCTGTGGATACAATCTTTAAACGAGATCAAACATCCAAATGATTCTCCTGGACAAAAGCTACTTTCTGAATTAAGTATTAAGATGTGTACTATAGAGATTTTACATACTTTGTTGAGCGACTGCAAGCTTTATAGCATTCTTTCAATTATATCTGATCTAGGTATGATAATATTTATTGTGACCTATTTATTCCAAAAATTATAAACTTACTATTTCCTGAATACTAATGCCCTTAGAACCTTTGAGCATTATTACGCATCCAGCAGAGGAATTTCAAAGTAGCGTTTTGAAAGTATCGTTTGGACATCGTCTTCATCTATGCTGTAAAGCTGTTGGGATGCCATTGCCAAATTACATATGGTACCATAATAATAATGAATTGCAACACTGTACTTCTGACGAGCTTGATTTTATTATAGTTAGGTACACTTTTAGGAAAAATGTTTGTATATTTTTATTTATTATTATGTCATTGTAACATTTATTTTATTTATTCCAAAGTGCTTCGCAAGCAGGAGAATATAAATGTAAGGTATTTCAAATTAAAAATGATGGAACTCTTATATCAACTTTGACTTCAAAGGTTATAACTGTACAAATTTGTTCTATACCTGTTGTGATAGAAGAACAACCACAGCCACTTTTAGAAGTTAAAGAAGGTGAAAATTTTACAATTCATTGTAAAGCCAATACTTACTCCAAACCAAGTTATCAATGGTTCCACGACAATACTAAACTAGAAGGAGAAACATCTAATATTTTGCATGTATGTAAATTACTGTTATTTCTCTAACAGAATATTTAATAATGTCTCCTTTATTAAAGTATGATTTTAGGTAAAACAATTTAATTTGAAGAATGAAGGAAAATATTATTGTCATATTTATAACGATATCAGTGAAATTTATACGCAAAGGACTCGTGTAATGGTAAAGATGGATAATGATTTCATTAACATTTTATCATTATATCTTAATTCATTGATTAAATTTTCATATAGATGGATCTTCCAAAATGTAAAGCAGTTGCAAAAATAGCTTTGGTCATTGCAAATGAAGATTATGAGAACCATGAATGTCTTTTGACATCTAAAAATGATGCTGCATGCATTGGTAATCTTCTTAAAGAAATAGGATTTGAAGTAATTTGTCTTCTCAATTTGACAATTACCCAAATGAAAAATGCAATAAAAATATTTAGCAAAGCCTTAGTTGAAGGAGTGTATGGTAAGATGTAAAAAGTATAAATTTGAAAATACTTACTATTTATATTTATTACTTAAATTATTCTTCTGTTTACATAGGCTTATTTTATTTTGCTGGACATGGTTTTAAAATGCAAGAAAGTTATATGCTTGCAACAGATGCTCCAGAAACATATTTAAGAAAAGATGCAATATGTGAAAGTGAACTATTGTCTGCATTCCTTGAGAATGATCCTGAACTATTAATTGTTATTTTAGATATGTGCCAAACTTTACCTTCAAAGTAAGGTTTTGACCTTTTTTTCATTCTTGCCATTTTCATTCTTTCTCTTTATACTTATACTCATATGTTTATTTTTAGAGAATTTAATCCTGAGATATACCATGAGGTACCAACAGTGAATGAATATAAAAGCAAGAAGAATCTTAGAAATTTAATTCAAGCATACTCTACATCTAGTCATCGACCGAGTTATGAGAAATTAAATTGTAAATATGGTTTATATATGGAACATCTCAGCCAATATATTAATAAAGATATAACTGTCACAAAATTATTTGAAGAAGTAGGAAAATGTAAGTTGTTAATACTACACGTATTATGCATGTATACACGCATAAACTTACCTTATATTTCATATTTGCAAAGTATATATTTTAAAATAAATATTTGCAGCGATCGATAGTTGTTTTAAAGGGAAAGAACGGAATCAAATTCCAATGTTTGCTGTGTCTGTTACAAAACCATTTCGTCTTACTGATGCTACTTATAGAGGTAACTTTGGTTGTACTCATTATGTACTCATAAATAGAAATGTTTTTTAACTATTGTTTTAATATATATTTTAAATATTATAGACAAACGCCCAGACATCATTAATTATTTAAGTAAACTTATATCATATTCAACTCAGACGATAAATGTATTGTTTAAACAAGCAAAGTTGTGCAGTAAAGTTAAAATTTCACTATTTATGGAACCATATCTAAATATAATAAGAATCAAAGTACTCGATTTATCAAATGTGGAAATTAACTTTTTTAATTCTATTCCTGCAAAGCGAAATAATTTATTTCAAGATCAACACGAGAAAGAGTGTTGGATTCATAATCCCCAAATCAATGAGGTATTTACTTTCTACTTAATATGAAAATATTTTTATATGAAGCAATTTAATAAATGCTTGATTACAGTAACCTTCATATAAATTTTTGTTACAGGGACCACTGGTGATTTCTGTGTCAAGAGATGGTATCCCCATTGGTGCTACAGTTTTGCATATAAAAGATTATATACCCTCTCTACTGAAACTTGTAAACATTTGAGAAAAGAAACACAGAAAGAAATACAATACAAATAATTGAACGTAATACAGAAAATATATTTTTAAAAACTTTATATATTTTTAAATGTATATATATATATATATATATATGTATATATTATTTGAAATAATTTAAATATTTATGGAACTATTAAACAAAATTCTCTTTCCTAAATATACATGCACACTGTGACTTACAAAAAGAGTAAAAATACCTACTATAAAATACATAACTAGTAATTAATATTGAGATAAATATTTTATTTAATCATTTAATTATATAACGGTAGAAATCTACTGAATTGATGAATAATTTACTAGCCTTACTATCCATTCCCCTGCTACTCCATTTTTATATATCCTTTCAAATACATAATTAATATACATAGATGAATTTATATCTAAAGCAACACCTCCTAGATTTATTCCACACACTCCTATTTGAACGACTGCATCATTGTTCTCTGTAATATAATTGTATCAGGTAACAAAAATAACAGTAAAAATATGATTATAATAGCATGAGTTTACCTTTATTCCTTTTTAATTTTATGAACTGAGGAAGAAGCATAAAAGAGTCTTCATCAATAATAAGTAGCTCCCGTTGTTTTGGAGTTAGGCGATCAACTCTGTGCCTTAGTATTTTTATAGCTTTTTCTTTTACCACACCATGTAATGCTTCATAGTCTTGCATATTTAAAGCTTTAGATATTACCATAACTGCCTAGAAAATGTTGCTTATTAAAGCTTTATTAAATATGTAATTTTATATTAGACATTACATATAAGTACTATTGAAATATATATGCATATAATTAGAGTAATTAGTTCAATGAACTGTTCATTTTGTACAACGATGTATTTTTTTTACACAGCACTAGCGTTTTTATAAGACACGTCAATAAACATATACCTGACGAGCTCCTCTCACAAAATCTCGTACACGAAACTCTCGGTCAATAGATGAATTCAGAATAAAATATAACCGCACCAATTGAAAAATATTGGTTTCCGAAGTACATCCTAACATTAACGGTGGAAATCTGTTTTGATTTTGAGAGTGTAGTAACCTATGTACGTTAAGACTTGGATTTATTATATTTGAGTATTTCAGTTCTCTCCAATGGTAAATCGTTTTCATTTTTAATTGAGTTGTATTATTCGTATTAAACATTACGAATTGTCGCATCTGTGTGTAAGGTACACATTTTTTCAACCGGAATAACATTTTGTTCTGCTACTTTGCGTATATATAGAGTATAACCTATTATTCCGTACAACCTATGTAATATTAGCAACGTATTCAGTTATATGATATTATCCTCTATTTAACAAGTATCGTTATAATATTACACCGTTTTGTAAATTTTCACCTTTATATTACATATATATGTACAATTTATAACTTATGATATATTTATGTAAGTTAATGTTTTTTTTTTTAAATATGGTGCTAGAATAATGTAAATAAATGCTAACACAAAATGAAGTTACGTTTACAACTGTATTCACTTCAGAATATAGTAAATAAAATATAATATTTTGAATATAAAAGCTCTCTATTTGTTTCTTAAGAAAAAGAAAATAAGAATGTTTAGATATTCTAATACATAATGGTACAAAGTGTACAAAGGATATTGATTTAGTTGAATTTAAATTTTGAAATTCCATGAATTAATACCCATGAAACACAATAGTTAAGACAGATCATCTTTTGAGTATGCGCTTGCGTGACTCATCTTGCCATCTAGTGTGCGTATTAATTACAAATCGATTATATTTTTGGCACATTAGGTTCAACTCTATCTATCGCAGATTTTCGAAGGTTATACACATTGTAATTTAGGTTATGTTTAAAATAGTAGAAAACTAGGATTCTAATTATATTATAAGAGATTTTACAGTGTCAATTTTTTTTAATTTCCACTTAGAATATAATTGGAAGTAATGAGGCTCACGACTATTCTATTTGGAAAGTTAGGTGAATGGTCGAAAAAATATGCGAATTTACCAGATCGCTACATAGACCGTGTCTCAGAACGTGTACGTGAATTTGTTTCGTATTAATATTTATTGTATCTTATATTTATATGGTATTTAGATTTGAAAATAATATTTTATATGTATAGGTATACTGGAAACCTCCACCTGGTAAACCACAGTATCTTAAACGTAAAATAGTAGCAAATAAGAAGTTTTACTATTCTATCCATCGACCATGGACAACACATTTTCAGTATGAAAATTGGGTTATGAAACGTAGTGATTGGCCACCAATCGAACCCATAAAAAATTGGAGTTTCTTCCGTGGTGATCGTGTATGTATCTATATGCGTTATACGGAAGGCTTCGATATTAAGATTTTATTTTTTAGGTGGAACTGTTAGTTGGCCCTGATAAGGGAAAACAAGGAATAGTACAAGATATTATACAGGAGAGAAATTGGGTTATTGTACAAGGATTAAATACAAAAGTAATAATAAAAGGCAAGAAGAAAGGTTTTCCTGGATTTTGTATGCGTGTAGAACAACCACTGCTAGTTACGACACAAGTACAATTAGTAGATCCCTCGGATTTGTAAGCGTAATAGAATGTTAAGAAATATGTATATATAGCTTGCTGCTTATAGTTTTAACCATTTAATTTATTTTAGGAAAGGGACTGGAATAGAATGGAGATATACAGAGAGTGGTGAACACGTAAGAGTTTCTCTTAGGACTGGCAGAATTATTCCCGTGCCTGTATCGAGTCAAGAAACTATAGATTACAAAACTCCAGAAGTATACAATGAACAACCTAAAGATACTACCGAAGATGAAGTAAAGGATTTAACATTCGAAGTACGTACAACCTGCAACCTAATAAAATTATGTTAGTAGCTGAGCGTATCATTAATTTTCACTGATTTATAGGCAAAATTGAAAACATTTGAAATGGATATTATGGATAAAATGGGAATCAAAGAGGATCGCGTACCAAAGAAATATTATTGGTATTAATTTTGCTAAATATATGTAACGTATTAATTTTGTTTATTGTATATATAAAAGTAAACTTTAAGGCGTTTTTAATTCAGTATTTTGTTACTCTAAACTCGATCGAAAGTAAAGCTACAATATAATACAGTTTAAAAAATATCTTTATAGTCCTGATCGTGTTGTGAAAACAAAATTAGATTACGATATCTCGTTTCGTGAAACATGTTGACGATGTTTCTAAAATCAAAGAATCAAACATTTTTTTCTAAATATTTATTCTAGGGTAAAATGTTTTTTGTAGAATTATTGTTTATTAAAGAATTCGTTAAGGGCAAGCCGCTTTTATTAATGCTTATTACTTTCATATTAACACACATACATATCACAGCATGATTTTTAACAAACGCGACCTAGAAACGAATGTCAGTCTACATTTAAATACTTTAGTAACGCATTATATTAACATTTCTTCTTTTTATATTATATATGCCATATTTCTAGAACAGTTGCATTTAGAATTTTTGCACGCTATTCTTATTTACAAATCATTTTTCTTCGTTTATTTCATAACATCGTATTAAACAAAATCATAAAAGGAATGCATATCTATATGCACGTTATTCCTTGGATTAAGCTTATAATGCAGACTAATAGTAAGTGATTGGGAAAAGCATTCCTTTCTTTACAATAATGAAATGTATGCAAACAAACGTCACACATCGTACTCGATGGTACAACATTAAAAAAAGAAATCTCCTAGCGGACTGAGATTTTTCAAACAATTACTTAACAATGTTATCTCGATATACATACATATAAGCACAATATGTGAATCCTAATTGTAAGTAGGTTCCAACGAAATGTTTGTTATTTTTTGAGAATACGAAAAGACAAACTAAGTACGCGATACATTGTGATTTCGAACATGAGAATGTATCAAGAGATCGTCGAAACGGTACGCATATCGTATCCTTCGAATTCAACACAAAAATTGCCTGCTATGAAATCATTGCGTTTCTCACATTCGAAATTTGTTGTTTCGTAATAACGTTACATTTACGCAGTCATGATGATTCGTTCGGGACGATTACTTTTATTTGACTATTATTCACGACGATTTGGTGGCAGGGTGCCTGACTAGGAGGTTTACTTCGCCGTCGTGTAGTTTCTTCATGAGGGACCACGCTTCGATTCTTGACATGCGTGTCACATCGTATCCATTCACTTCTAACAACTGGTCCCCTGCTTTCAAGGCACCTGTTTTTTCGGCAGCACCTCCTATATCGTAATATGTTTATTAGATTTCAAACTTATAAATATAAGAGACAGATCTAATATAGAAAACATACCGGTAAATATTTTCTTGATCAGCAATGGTCTGTCCCCAAGGGGGCTGTCTCTACCTCCTTCGAGACTGAATCCCAAACCAGTTCCATCCTTGTAAACTGCTACAACTGACGGCGGACCCCACGCGGTGTCCTCTGCGGTGTCGTTCGTCTCGAATCCTACGAAAAACAAGCGTTCTTGGTTACTACGAATTAAACATATCTCCAAAGATTACTAGACTGCGAATATTTATGCAAATTTGTACTTTTATAAGTATTTTTATCAACCGAAACGGTAAGATTTATACAGAAATTTGTTTCTCGTATTAAATATTATATCGTAGGTACTTGGAATATGGAATTGGAGGAATCTGTTACAGAATTTGACTATCTTTTATGGAAAAGCAATTTTAAAATCCAGTCTTTTCCTACTACGGTGTACTTCTCTCCAAATTTTCCATAAATCTTCCTAAAAATGTTCTTTAAAATCCGCAATGTATTAATTATCTATGGCTCGATTGCATCAAAATTACCTTCGATAATAGTTTCGACACTCGCTGTCCGTGATTTCAATTTGCACCCTTCCTCTGACCTCGCCCGAGAAACAACTAAAACAACTTCCGATCTAGGTTGCTTGAGCACCGCTATGCTTTCTCTGTGCGTGAGGCCTTGCGTGCCTCTGCCATTTATACTTAGAATTCTATCTCCCCTCTGCACACGGCCATCCTTGTCAGCGATAGAATGAGCTAGCACTCGATGAATCGTGATTTCTTTAATTTCACAATCCGCCCCTCCGGCCAGAGTGATGCCAACGCTACCGGTTGGATTCTCCTTATGAAGTAACACAACGATCACGTCGTGAGCACCCCGAACTTCCTCGAGACTCGCCTCTTCCACCAGCTGCGCTAATTCCTGTTGCGAAATCAAGCTGGTGCTACTGGCCAACGAACTGATACTTCCAAACTGCTCGCTGCAGCATCTGTCTGTGTCAACATCGGTTCCAACCGGAGATACGTTCCCGTCCACGCTGCTGTCCAAACTGGGAAATCGATTATGAGTAGCCGCGGTAGTTTGTTGCGGGCTGCTGGGACAATTCACTTCCAGAGCCTTCTTCATGTCCGTGACACTGGCGCTCCTTCGACCAAGATTTCTCGTCGTCGGTATTTTCGACAGCAACGATTTCGACTTTTCCGCTTCCGCCATTTCGTCTCCGCTGTTGTCAGCTACTCTCGACTTTCCCAACGTTCCCATCTTCGAGAATGGCTTGTCCTCGTTCCAGTATTCGCTCAACATCGACGAGCTTCTTCTGATGTATCGATTGTCCTTAGGTTCCCACAGCGATCTGTTCTGAACGTTGGAGAAAGTAGTGCTCCTTTCGGTTCTCGTTTCGCCACTTTGAGCTCGCAGTTTCGTGTCTGCCTTCGCGCTCAGAATATCTTCCAGGCTCATCTGACTCTTCGATCGACCAAAACTTCCATCGTCCACGTGTATCGCCGACCTAGATCTACTCTTCGTCGTCAGGATCGTCAGAAGATCGTTCTGATCTTCCGCGGGTTTCTTCGCAGGTATGCTAGGAGGAGATCGCTGTTTCGATACTTGCAGGAGTCCAGATTCGTTTTCGTTCCCTTGTTTTCGTCTATTGGTCGACGACAGATCGACCGAGCTGAATTGTTGCTCCTCGAGTATGACAGACTTGTTGTTCTTCAAACCGTTATCCACGCCGCTAATATCGACGTCAGGAGACTTCCTTTCCGTTTTATTATTAGCCGTTTTTTCCTCGGGCGACTTAACCAAAGCTTTCGCCTCCGTACGAACCCACATTTTCAAATCATTCGAAGGTTCTATTATCTCGAACTTCGACTGTCTCACGGTCGAGGACGTTACGTTCCTCTTCGAAGGCAGCTTCGACTCTTCGCTGTCCTTCTCGAAAGAATCATCCTCTCCGAACGAGTCTGTCACCTCTATGTAAGCGATCTTCACATCCTGTGTACCTGAAACTGTATCCTTCACACGATTCTTCTGATAGCTGTTTTCGCCGTTCTCGGAGATCGTCGATCGACATTCGTCGTCAGAAAACTTCCTCTGGATCAACGGCGATCCGTTGAGATCCCTGCCGCTCCTACACCTAGCGCTAGCCAGAATATTCTTCCGATTGATAGCTTCAACGCTCTGCGGTTTGAGCACTCTTCTGGACAGAGACTCGGCGCTCGCCTGAGAGCCAGAAGTGAGAGTCGAGGATGTGCTACAATTGGTGTCCGTGCTGTTGGATCGTTTCAATTGCCTCTGAGGTATCTGAGAGCTCCTGGAGTTTGAATCTGTCGTTGGCGATCTGAGACCGGAGCTGCTGCTGCTCGACGAAGATCTCTCGCTGACGAAGGCTCTGTCGCTTATGATGTTGGATCTGGCAGGGTATTCCGCGCTCGTTTCTCTCGCGTAAGTTCTAGTCGGGCTGTCCACGACGAGAGATCGTCGTGGATAGCTGGCTTCCGTAGAAACGTAGGATCTCTCCGACGAAACCGTGGATCGTTCCGAGGGAACCGGTGACATTGG
The DNA here is from genome assembly GCA_014737475.1 of Bombus confusus. Classification (NCBI taxonomy): domain Eukaryota; kingdom Metazoa; phylum Arthropoda; class Insecta; order Hymenoptera; family Apidae; genus Bombus; species Bombus confusus. The sequence continues at coordinate 2,862,192 of JACXIV010000035.1, forward strand.
TGGACTGAAGCCTCGAGAGATGCTGCTCTGCGAGCTACTAACTGCCGAATCATTGTCCGAGTCGTCGTAATCCATCCTGGTCTTTCTCTGCGTCGCTTTCGGCCTGTTGCGCAGTCCCTCTGGTGAACTGGCTGTAGACGCGAATTCGAAGCTGTAGTCGCTTCGCGTTGGACTGCAGATGCTCTCTAGGCTTTTCGGAGGTTCGGAGAGCGGCGGTGTAGAGGTGGTAGTAGTCGTCGAGGGGCTCTTTGTGGCGCTGTTGTTTATCGACGAATTGCTCGAAGAAGAGCCGTATACTGCGAGGCTCTTCCTTTTGAAGGCTGGCGAGTACTTAGAGTGTATCTGAGGAGCTGGCATCTTGAAGGAAGTGGTCGCCTTCAGGGGCACGCTGGCCGTGCTCGCGTTGCTCGCTAAGGAACTCTGAGAACCCCACTTGTCCTGGATGTTCGCTTTCGGTAGCTGTAAAGGACGGCAAACGTTCTCACTCGTTCTGAATACAATATCGCTTGGTATTTGGCACGGAGATAGATTTATCTTCGGTGAACAGGGTAAATTCGAGGGAGAGACGTCGCGAGAATTTTTTCAAGAACGGATATCGTTAGTGGAGTAGCTGGTACCGCCGTTTTCATCGAAATAAGTTTCAGCTTTGTTACACGTCGGCGTTAGCAAGCGAGAAATTAAAAGTCTATTTTTCGAGGAAGGACGCCAGGTCTCGCGAAGCGATAGGATGGCGCGATTTCAGGATTTTGATTTCTTTCGACGATAGCTCGTAAGGTTCGCTAAACATAGACTTACCTGGTGCAACAGTATCGAATCTCGCGACTTGATCTCAGGTAAATCGACGATAGGCGCATCGATCGATATCGTTTCTTTTTCGGGAATGACCAGTCCTCTCAGTTTCGATATCGACTTCTTCCTCTGCTCGATCAACTGATTCCAACTAGTTCTCCTAATATCCTCGCTGGGCCTCTTGAACGTAGATGCTAACGAATTCGTTCTAGTAATTTGCGTCGTCGCGGGGAGTTCACTCGGCGTGGAAGTTCTATCTTGACCGTACGGACTCGACGCACAAAAACTGGTGGCACGAGACAACACAGTCGATGTCACAGGTTTTATCGCGACACTCGCAGCATTTTCACTCGAAGTCGTCAGCGAATAATTCTTCGCCGGTGACTTAGGCAGCGAAGATGTTTCGAACGAGCTGATCAATGGCGTCGTCGCCGTGGTGACAGGCTTTTGCGGAACGATCGGAAACGCCTTGGACGTGTAAATAGTCGGCGACGTCACTGGCGAACTCTGCGTTATACTCGGCGATCGTCTGTATTTCTTGCCAGGATCTTGGCCAACGTTTCTTCCCGAATCTGTCAAGTCGAAGGAACTCTGCGTTCTGTCTGCGAAGAACGACGTCCTCTCCTTCTGTCCAGAGCCTTTCTCGTCGCTGCACACGTCTTCCGTCGACTTGTACTTGGACAATCTTCTGACGTTGTTCGTCGCAGCAGTGGCCACTACCGAACTAGGGAACAGAGGACCATCCAGGCTACTTTGCGACGAAAACATGGCGATCTTGTCCCTGACCGATCGTTCGGACTTGTCGTCCTGCCTTCGAAGCTCGCCGTTCAATGAAAATTTTCGCGGCGTCGATTCCAAGATCGCAACGTTTCTCGTGTACGGCGAGCAAATCGTTTCCGACTTAGGTGGGCAGATTGACTCTATCTTAGGCGGACAGATTGTCTCTAACTTGGGCGGACCTGAAAGAGCAAAGAAATGCCGAATACTTAGCAGTGCGATAAGATAGTACCGATTGAATACTAAGAATTCACGTAGATAATCCGCGAGTATGCGAACGTTCACGGTTGAGTATCTATAGCAAGCGAGGAGAGACTCGAAGAACGCGATTTGGCTTTGGTTAGGCTGACTCTCGTTAAATGAACTCTTGCTTACATCGACTACTTAGCCCTCGATAGATTTAGATAAGCAGACTCCCGGCGTGTAATTCTGAATACAGTGGAACTCAGTTCATAGGAACTTCGTTTATTCGGATTAAATCTTCGTCAGTGCCCGGTCAAACGAACTGCTTGAATCTCGGATTCTACTTCGGATCTATCTTTTCGAACGTGAACTACGATGCGAGTGAAAATATCACAATGCAGAGAATCCATAAGTCCTCGTTGTACGAGCTCCGATTATATCGATGATATATATACCAAAGTTTGTCGATTTGGATGGCAGTCGATGATTAAAACATTCCGAAAGTTAACAAATATTCGACGAGGTGCAAAATGCAAAATGTCTGTAATTCGACGATCGATTGGAAAGAAAAGCTCTAGCGTTATAACACAGAACTTGTTCTTTCCCTGTGGTCTGCGTATTTAATATCTAAAAACCAGTCTCTCTCTGTATAATCCAATTCTATATATATATTATTATATATATATATTATCTTATTATATTATTATCTTATTATTATCTTATTATATATATATATATATATATAATAAGATTTCTATATGCGAGAAAACACGGAAGGAAAGTTTACCGGTGAGCGGCAATGGCGGAGGCGTGTCCAAGGCATCCTTCTCGGTGTGGTCCTGCGCCTCCTCGATAGCGGGCACCTCTTTGTGATAGTAACCCGTGATTTCGATCTTCTTCTCCGACACCAGAATGTTACCGTCACCTTGATTCCCGTAGCTGGAGTAGTTGGTCACGGACGTAGCCTTTTTAACGAAGTCATCCGCGATGTACGGCTTCGAGTCGTCGAGCACGCGGGCCTCGCGAGCCAGCACGTTGCTCGTATCTTGACAAACGTTCTCCACGCTCATCTTGCCGTTTATCTCGATGCTCGGCAGTTCGATCTTGCTCACCTCCTGGCAGACGTTCTCGACATTGGTCAAACCGGTGATCCTGTTGTCGGCTAAAATAATGCCAGTTGCGGCGACCACGTTGTTCTCCAGCAACTTGAACCCTTCGTTGCTCATGAAGGATTCGCTCTCGTTGCAAACGAGTCGACCGTTCGCGATCATCGTCGACGTCCTGGCCGTCGCCGTGCTCGTCGTCACGAAACGGTACTGCTGGCTGTTGCCACCGAACTCTTGGTACGCTGCTGGAAACTCGTCCCCGTCCGGGGGCAGGCGCTGACCGCCTCCGCAGTTGTCCATCCTACCATTTACCGTCTCTAAAATCACACAAGCCAACAGTGTCGGTTATCGTCAGCGTTCTCTACACCGCTCGCGAAACGTTCGAAAGTTGCAAGTTTCTCGTCTACGTCGTGTTTCGTAGCGTTTACGTTCGATAGGTATTTCGTAAAGATTTTTACGCCTCGTCGAGGTATTTTATCAGATGGGCGAGAAAGTTCTGTAGGTTCGTACGTTTGCTTTTTCCCAAAGAGATTATTACCGGAGACGATTCACGCTATCGTCCAACTTGCATCTCTTTCGCTAACTCTGCCACTTTCAACGATAGACGTCGTACTGACGTTAACGTTCGCGTTCCGAAGACCGCAATTTGCGATCGGAAGACTCGCATTGCGTTAATCGCAGCGGCGGGCATGGAACGAAACTGCGGATCTGTGGACGCGCGTTCGACTCGCGCGCAATCCTTAACGTCGCGTTTAGTTCTATCGCAAATTGCGCAACGTAATTGCCTCATTAAGCCTCATTACGATCTAAATGCTAGATATTTGCATGCGCGTGCAATTCGTTAGTTTCCTCCAGTCTAAGAATCGAATCCGACGAAGATAGACTCGCTCGAAAACGAGCCGAAAGGAAAGCAAGAGGAGTTGCATTTCCTTTGGTACCGCGTGAATTCGGAATTCGCGCTTAATAGCTCGCGTTAGCGGAGCCCAACGCTTCACGCTCTCGTGCGCTCGACGAGGGGATCGTTGCCGCAACGCGCGTCGCTCTTTCCATCCACGCGCGTCGTTGCTGCGCGATCTCGCGATCGTTGATCCGTTCGTGCGTTGCAAATGCGCGAGATTCCAGATTGCAGAGGCGGGGAAGGAGAGAAACGTCTAATAAAATCTAGCTACCAGTCGCGATAACGTTGGCAAAGGTTCGGCCTGGGCAACACCGACCGGTGAATATTTTTTCAAACATCCATTTCCCGTTTATCGGCTCTCTGCAGCGAGCATACTCCGGTAGGAATTTTAATCTACGCAATTGAGATATTCCTGTATAGCCAGGCGTGGGTCTATCTCTATGCGCTCTTATGATTTGCCTTCGCCCGTCTTTACGTTTTTAAGTCGTTCGGCGTTTCTGCTTCGAAGGTCGCCGATACCAGAATCGGTTCGAACGACCGATCTCGTTACGACGCGATCGTGTATTCATATAGCTCTTCTAATACCAAAGTATCCGATAGAGAGGTAATACGGTGCTTCGGAATAGCGTTGTTAGAATAAGCTTGGAGACTCGAGGTTCGAAAGCTCGATTCGCGGCTCGAGCTGCGAGCATTGAGATTCTTCGCGTTTAAACTTTTCACCGTTAGACTTCGAGTCCTCGGAAGGTATGTCGTCTATGTCGTCCGCATAGCTTTGGAAAACGTATTTTTTCAATTCCCTCGAGTTTCAGGCGCGTAGAACGTGGCGTCAAAATTCTTAGAACTCGCAGCTTTCTCTACGAACTAATGGCTTTTGACTGAACCTGGACTGCGTGGACGTTGAATTTTGAAAGATGTTTAATGTCGTGACAAAGTCTTCGGCGTAGGAGAGGCAAACGTCGCGTGCATCTATAGCGATTTTTTCATTTTTTCTTCGAACCGAACAAATCCGTGAACGATCAAACGTACGATTCGATCGAAAGAGCGAGTTCAAAGAGCGCGGAGAATTGAGTTGAAAAATTGCGCAGACTCCAGCTTTATACGTCACTGTCTCAAAATACGACATCACAGCGCGCTGCATTTCGCGAACTGCCCAGGCCAAATTTGGTGGAACTTGGAAAGTCAAGGACAGAGTACTCGAGGACCCGCAGGGGAAGCCAGAAGCGTGCTGGTCATTTTAGCGGTTTACGCAATCGCGCGTTACTTTCACGCGCGGCGGCGATCGTTTGCCGGCGGTTTACGTAGTTGAGCGGCGCTCGACGAGAGAATCGCGTGCAAAGGACGTATCCGGAGCAAATCCGCGGTTTCCTCGCAGCCGACCGGATCGCTCAAATCCAAGGATTTCTACATTCTAACACGCGCACCCACTGATAAACCGCGTACGATCGCGTTATCTGCGCTCGAACGCTCGACGCACGGGCGTGTCACGCTTGGTCGCTCGGAATCGCGCAGAATATCGCCAGAATAAATATTACCAAATACCATTTGTACCAAAGGTACCGCCTCCGTGCACGTTCTCGCGTTTCGCTGGAATATTAGATGAAATTTTGTTTCCACATGGACAGATATGCTTTCCTATCATAGATAACTCGCGCGCGTAGTCGTCGTACGGTGTAGTTTGAAACTTGCAAGAAGAATTTACGGTAGAACGTAGCAATGAGTAATACGATATAAAGAAAATACAACAAGTGTGTACACACAGCGGTAGCATAATTTTTAGATAATCGTTTCGATGGAACTTGGCTCTAGAAAATTGTTATCCCTTATTGATAGTGGAAATACCGGGAACACGCGGCTATATCAAGCTGTATCGGAAATTTTAAAACGAACAGAAAAGTCTTTAAAACACGAATCAGGTGTTATCTTCCGAGAGACAAAATTTATCTCGTATATCGTCTTTTTATTTTATTCGAACAGAGCGTGAAACTTTGTACGTCTATGTATCGATAGCTGTTGGTATTAACGAGGTAATAGTATTTCGCCGTTGCGCAACACAGTACATAATTTTCGTGTCGTAAAAATGTTATCTGTACGTAAAAGTCGAAGGAAGCTCGTTAGCGTAGGAGATCGATATGCCAAAGGCTCGAGATGAAAAGCCTGCGTTTCGCGGTTAAATCGCGCTCGCGTGCCACATTTCCCGCTAACTTCTGATTAACATTCTCGGCTGGTTGCCGTTCGATGCTACCGATCGCCGATACACGTGCGACCGGCGCACTGTTTCTTGATATCGCGATACGATGCACCACGTGCCATCGGAAATTCCATTGACTGGCAGAAAGCGTGGAGCCGGCGTATTATGTAATTCGCGGACGAACTGCACCTACGAGTCTCCTATGCCTGTCGGCCGGTATTCCGATCGTTAGACTGCGATTGTTCGCGCGTTTACAGGAAATTTGAAAGTACAAAATCGCGCAGAATGCGCATAATACGAAAAGTCGTACAAAATATGCAAAGCGTAGCGCTTTCTACGATTCTTCGTAAGCGAAACGGCTTTCTACCGAGGTTCTGCCTTTTTAATTGCATCGTCAAAAGTACGAATTCGTATAAAAATCCGCGGTTTGCCGATCGCTTCGCAGAAACTTCGCCAAATTTCCATTCTCACTGCAGCTGCACGCGTATGCGACGATCAAATTTTTATTCACACGACGATAGGAATGGAATTCCGCAAATCGGTGAATCTGGACGTGAATTTGGATGCGACGTTTCCCTTAAGTTCGGCACAGGTCGGTGACGTTTTAATTCGACCGCGCGAGTTTCGCATTCCAGCATTCTCCGAGCAACGGACGCTTGTCGACGGGAACGCGACCAGGTCTGCGTTTACGTGCAACGGACGCACACCGCGGCTCGGTATCCTCGATATCGGTACAAATATGGTGCGATCGCTGGGACACATACGCGCTGTATCGAGCTACGTCTTTCTGGTAGGCACGTCTAACCGATTAGTTTCATCCGCCGCTGTTTCACCGGGAATTTTAATCAGTCGCGTCTGCGCTTTCAGCGTAGCTGGGCGACGGTGTTTGCGAATCGCGATTCGTAAGACCAGTTGCACATGCAGATACCGGAATAGATGGAAGCTACAGCGGTTCACCAAAGTATTCCAACTCTCGCCGTAGGAAACTTTCGTCGACGCGTTGCGTGCGTTTCTACGTAACTTCTTGCAATTTCAGCAATAGCGCTATAGCGAGACACGATCGTCGCGATCAGATTCTTCAAACTACTAAACATTGAAATTACCGGATATTTATTGGAAACACGCGCTTGGTGAAAAATTAACATGCAGCATGCACGGTGGTCTGTGTAAAGAATCTCCTTGGAAAATGTTCGAATGCTCTCGTCAGCCACTGTACGTTAAACTGTACACGACATACGCCTGATACAGTCGGTCCTACGAAATGACAAATGCTCTTGGTCGTTGATTCGTATATTTTACACTCGTGTATTGGCCAGTACTTCTGCATAATCTTCCGCATCTTCCGCCTATCTTCTCCGTAGAAGAGTTTCAAAGTTGCATCCGTATTCCGTCTGCGAAACTCTTCAAACGTAATTGCGAAGCGATCTCGAGGACGTTTCAGCGTTTCGTTCTACCGTCGGAGAGGAGAGCACGCGTATTTGAAGTGTTCTGTTTGCTCTGCTCGTCGACAGAAGGAACATCCATAAAGTCACCACACCGAACATCCCTCCGTTCGCGCGTCACCGACCGAACCTGGCTTCCGACAGTTGCAATTCTACGTAGTTATGGCAAGTACTGACCTCGACTGCGTCCGAGAACCGGGCTTCCTGCAGGAAGCTTCGAATGTCAGGCTTCTCCGCCGATGACATAACTTCGTGCACCGAATATTCTTGCTTCTTAACGAACTCGTTCGACGCGAGCTTCTTCGATTTTCCTCAAACCGACTAAGCACCGTCGACTAAGCGTTCGTGAGTTTGATCGAAAAGGTAACTCGGCGGAGCGTCACGAAACCGGGGTCAGACGCTGAGCGACCCTGGCGCGCCGATTGGAAGAAGAATCGAGGCTAACTCGAAGCAAAGGGTGAAAGGGGCACGGGACGAGGACTCGTTCTTGCTTGTAAGAAGGCTCTCGTAAGACTGGACGACATTGCTCGTCGAGGCCAGCTTCCGTGGTTAGCACCGACATCAAGCGTTATGCGCTCGTGGGAGAAGGGATAAAGCGGTGGCCGCTGCGACGTGTCGCGGCCACGTTTTTGGTCCTCGATCCGAGATCGGTGTACGTAGATTCAAATTACGAAATATCTTCTCGGTCAACCTATCTTGGATCTAGCTGGCTAAATGGGAAACCAGCTTCTTCTGGAATAAGTACGCTGGAGGCAGTTTTATCACGGTTAGTTTGGTGCAACGGTTGGAGAAGTTCGGAGTTGATGGGAATGCTAGAGGTCGAGAAACGGAGAAGAGAACCCAACGACTCGTGGAAGTTCGACTGCGTTCGGTGTACGCGATCCGAGAGGAAAATTAGATTCCCATAGATGTAATTAAAATACAGATACAAATATTTGCTTCTCGATATGCGTATGTAGTTTACCTTAATTTTCTGTATCGGATCTAATGCCGTTTGTCGATGCAACACGTTCGAGGAGAAATAAAGTAGCACGTTCTACGCGAAGTATCGATGTTTGCTCCGATCTTACGAAAAGAGAAGATGTGTGGAAGGGATACAGAAGTGACAGAAGAAACGAGAGGAACAACAGAGTTAAGCTCGTGCGCCGTACGAACGCGATTAATCGCCAAAAAACGCGCGTATCTGAATTTCGTACGAGCATAAAAATAAAGAAGCAGAATATCGTTGTCAAATCACAGGCTTAACAGGTTAAACAATCTCGCGCTAACAAGATAACGAATCTTTATCATACTTCTTACATTACGTTTCTCGCGAAGAAACATAAAACACGATATTATAACGTTACCCATCTAAAAGGATAATTTCACAAAGAAATTACGCAACAATCTTTTCACGTTCGAATCGAAACAAATGTAAGCTTCGAGCCAGTAAATCGAATATCGAACGACGTAACGTGGTTTATGGTTAAGCTACTTACGGAATAGATTCTACGTTTCTACCGCTGCAAGAGGAGAACGCGCGGTTCCCAGTGGAATGAGTTGCGCCAGGGAGGCCAGGCGAGAGAAAAAGCAGAGTCACGCCAAGGTTAAGAACTGTTAATCGCGGAGTGACGTGAAATATCGACGAACGTTCCGTGCTGATTAATCTTCGCAGAACGTGTCAACCGTACGCAGCGTATGAGTTAAATCGGGCGAGTTTTACGCGGCTTTGGAAAGCTGGATGCGACCAGGTGGTGCGTGCCGTAGCACACGAACAGCAAGCACTAACCATTCCGTTATTGCGTCCACTTAATATCGTCGGATCGATATTTTAACCCGCGCACTTATCTGCACGATCGTGAGATAGCTATAATTGGCTTTCGAAGTAATATTTATGGATCGAATTTTCGATACGAGATACGACGGAGGATACTCCGTTGATCGTGTTGCAATGATGGAGTTGGTCACCGTCTTAGCGGAGACTCCGCTAGCCTGTTGGCGTGGGACCGACTTACGGCGAATTTACGGCGAATTAACGGTGTAATATTTAACGACGAGTAAAATTAAGGGGCTCGTGACGAAAACGATTCGTGATAACTCTTCGACTTGTTAGATAACGACGCATTCTATACACATAGTGGTGTAGAAGTTGGACTAGGAACGTGGCTAGATCGATATTAGAAAAAGTGATCCGTATCTTGATTTACGGTGTCTTTTATGTTCGTTCTTCGATATTCGTCCGCCACCGTGCACGAGGCGTTCCGATGCATTGAAAGACGATAAATTCGATAAGCAGATGCATCTGTAGCGATAATTTTCCGAGCACATTGACGTTCGAATCTTAATAAAAATAGAGTCGTATACAGACTTCCGTCGAAAGGAAGTTCGCAATCTCGTGATTCTATCGAATATAATTCTTCCGCGATGTGATTACAAATACGCTTGTAAGAATTACGTAATGCGATGAATATTTTCCGTTTAAGAAACTCGAAATGTATTGCACAGAAGTCAAGGATAGTGGAGTGCCCTTTGGCTTTCCTGGAGATAGACACCGCGAGCAAGGATCGTTTCTATCACGAGCCTCTCGATTATTCGTCCAAAAATTATTCGCGTTGTTTCATCTTCGCTACAACTTGAAAACTAACGAAAGTGGCCTGGCAATATCGCGAGGAAGGAACGTTCGTCGTTCCACGCTTGGATGATTCTTCTAGCGCACCCAGATAACCGCGGTTACACCGATCGCAACCATAAATTACGTCATTATGCGCGTCAATTACGTTCGTCGCTACGAGTCGGCCGATATTTTCTTTCCAAAATGGGCACTGCTAGACAGCGGATAAAAGCGACGGAGTTATGTCACGGAGACTAAAAGTCGTTCGTCCTTGACGCGCAGAGATTCGAATCGCGGTTAACGTTGTTATATCTCGAAAGTACAGAACCTTGTACGTAGATTATTAATTGTTATTTTTTGATCTTGCGCAATGACGTCCCTTTGTTGCGTCGATCGGCGTCACCGCGATGGAATGATCGATCGTTTTCCACACAGACTAAACTTCGATGTTTACGTCTGTTTTCTCGGCCCAGTGTTACCCCCCGTGCTTCCTTTGTCGTTCATCAACGCTGTCTCGCGCAGGTATTTAAAAACGTCCCAACAGTTTCAAACGGGAATGCGTATGAAATGTACGAGATAATTACCGTAAACGTATACACATTTGGTAAAAGGTCAGCGTATAGCACGAACAGCCGTCTTAAACGTACGATTAGCGTTTAAGAATAGTTCCATTGAATATCGCGGTTCGTTGCTACAACGCATAATTGATCGTCCTTGAGCACGTTGATCTCGGCGAGACGCACGTCCGCGTTAAATATAAATATCTCGTAGCTTCTCCGTAGGTTTACGGTTTCGCTTCAAATATTACCGAATGTAATTAACGACAGTAGAATATTCCTACAATGCTAATGAATTCTCAAAACGGTTTGCGCGAGACACGCGATATATCGGTGAAAGATTTCTACAAGTATTCGAATACTTTTGTCAGTCGCTGTCAAATCAATTCGCGCGGCACGCGGTGATCTTTTTATTTGCCAAATGGAAATGAGTCACTCGGATAGTATATATCTACGCTTGGCTCGGCAAGCAATAAATCATCGCGTTTCGTTGGTCGAGTGTTTGTTTAGCGCGTTGCGATATTTTAATCTCCGCTGAAAGAACCATCGTTATGTTTACGCATCGAGAACCGTTCGATCGTTAAAAGGCTCTTGAAGGAGAACGTTCGCGCGACTAAATACGGGCTCGAATACGATCGTGCAAGGAGCCAGTCGTGTGTCCTTAATTGCATAACGATTTCGACCTATTATCCGGTTTCTGGCCGGCGATTTGTACATCGAAAAACCCGATTGTCTTCTCCGGATACTTGGGCGTAGAAAAGTAGGACGCAACTTAATACGTCGAACCGCGTTGAAGGGTTAATATCACGTTGCAGATCTGAGAGTGACCTCGGCCACGTCTGGCGCGTAAGTTTCGCCTGTTGGCCGTTAAGCAGAACCGTTTCTACCAGCTATCGAGCGTAATTGTAATCGACGTGGTTCCCGTTGAAAGAAATTCATTCGGTGCTAAAACAAGTTGTAACGTATCGAAACAGACGCTGGACAAACCGTTGATTTTTATTCATCGTTTCTTCGTGCGCGTGGTTCGTAAAGCAACAGCCGATCAGCGACGATCAAGAACTTCGATGAACAAGACTGAAGGCTTCTTTCAATTACAGTGGTGTGACTAATAAAAACGGCATACTCATACGCGGCAGATCTAGATGGACAAATGGATGAATTGTAATTACAAAATGAAATTATTAACCGCGAGTACTACGAGGAAAACTAAATTGTCGATTGTAATAGGTACACTTCGAGCAGTATTATTAAGTATTACGGGCGTATCTCTTGCTAGAAATTACGTGTAAAATTTAGTCGTAAGCTTAAATTGACTTACAGGCAGGAGTATATCGCTCGTTGAACTATTGGCAGCCAGTACCGGGACATGGACGAGTTTTCGTCTTCGCGCAGTTAAAAACTGGAGTTTTGATCGGTTTAGCTTTCGAGAGACTCGAGTAAAGAAGGTTTAAAAAGAGAAGAGAAGCGGTTACGTTATCCGCGCTTAATACTCGGTGGTAAAACACCGCTCGTTAAATCACGCGGCTAAAGAATATTCGATAAGGGAGGCCGCGTTATGAAATCGTTTTTTTCGCCTACGAATCTCACACTCTGATTCACGCGTTACATCACGAATCGCACGGTCTATCTGGCTTTTCCCTTCGAATTTTACGAGCGTGCACGCGACGTCGCGACCGCGCGCAAGAAAAGAATTCTTTAAAATACGAAGCGCAGTTCGCGTTATTTTCACGACTCCAGCGAGTCAACCGGCTGCACTCGTCAAACGTTCAATTTCCGTTTCTTTCCTGCCGGCGGACGATCGCCGAAGGATTTCCTTAGTGCCTTTAATTTTATAGCGCCTACTGGCTCGAACGAGCGAACGTGGCCTTTTGTTACCAATGAAACTTGCCTTTACGGCCAGCCTCTATGAGAAAACGCTTTGCGAAATTTCTTCCTACCGTCCATCCATTTTCTACTGAATTTACTTTCCGCTGGTAGCGCGGCCTTTCAACGTGGCTTGGTTTCCGATCGGTTTAGCCGCCACGCGTAAGTAACCAAATCCTCTTCGCAACGGTTTGTCAACTCGTTTTGCCGTATCATCGAATATTATCTAATAACGTGCGAACGACGCGAGACGCGTTTATCGATAGTTTGTTGTGCGTGAGATATCTCATTTTTCACACACATATATATAATAATAGTCGAATTTGGAAAATAGCCGATCTTCGTAACGTATGTACACGTATGTGAACAATTTCAAATACAAACGATCGTTCGCGAATAGTCGAATGCTTTTCGCTCGATCGAACAAGAGCTTCCGATTAACACCATCGGACCAGCTGGTCCGTAAATCGATTCCACCGATTGGCCGATGAATCGCAAAGGTTGCTTTCGTGGCAGACACAGCAGCCACCGTTACTCCGATTTTACACGCCCAGCACCCGACTGATCGCGCAATCGCGTGGTTCCCACATTATTTCCCTCGCTTGGCGTTGACACGCGGGTCAAAGGGCCAACAAGAACCGACCTTTCGCGACGGAACATTTTGGCTCTAAACGAGTCGTATTTCAATACCGAGCGACAATTTTTACATGTCGGGCAAGAAAGAACGAAACGTGGTAAGTGGTATGTGACAGTAAAATACAGACGACCCGCGTTTTACGAGAATATTCCACTGCAAGCCTTCGTGACAGATCAAGTTGTAGGAATATACGTGTGCAGAACTCTGTATTCGAGATCACCGTAAATGAGTTTATTTGAACAAATGCAAATGGAAATCGTGAGAAGATTTTATCGTTAAGCGAAAACCTTCGAAGCTTTATACACTACCAACGATTGTCGTTATTGGTGTCTAAACAAATTTGTAAACGTTACTGAATTGTAGAGATTCTTTGTACAAAAATGCCAAAGGGCTTAGAGGAACGTTTTCTACGGTAGAATATTCCCGAAATTCTTTTAGGTACGAAGACTAAGAAATACTTTGATATTGCAAAAAATTAGAAAATGCTGGAAAAGAATTTATTTTTCAAGCTTCGATCGCTCAGACAGCCGTGTTAAAGATATTTTTCTGCGAGAATACTTATATTTATGGCATTCTCATTGGCTGCGTGACAGTTCACCGTTAAATAATCGCTAAGTGGTAGAAAGGATGGCTAGAAAAATACGTAGCACCATGGTATCTGAAAGATTTATCAACGCGCCAGCTACGCGATAAATATCCCATAGTGAGAAATAAGATTCCAGAATGCGGAAATATTGGCATTGAAGTCAGCGACATGTCGTACGTGCCTCGATACACCGATGACGCCGGCTTCGTCCGTTCTTGTTCATGGGAGCGGCTCGCGAGACGAGTAGGAAACGAATCGCACCTCGAGAATCTTATCCAATTATTTTTTTAGAGGGAAACTAGTGTGTCGGCGACAGCTCAAAAAGAAAATACGCTGACTGATGAAAATAATGGTGTGGTTCGGGGCAACGAATGGCGAGTTTACGTGTCTCCATATCGATACAACGTACTCCGACAGCCAATAGCAGCTTTTTATTCGCGCCGATTCACGCGACACGCGTTTCCTCGTTTTTTTTCGGTGAATCCACCTCTTCGTCTTCTTGATATACGGTAGTTCGTGAAAGTACTTTAACACTTGTAGGAATCCTTTACGAATATATCATACGCGTGTTACACGAAACCATTCCAACTTTCGTTAACTTTGTAACGAGTATAAAATTTGAAACGACTATGAAAACCTATGGGGAAGTTACAAGATATCTAGTACGAGTACGTATTTCGTAGAAATCGTAAAAACGTTTAAACAAACGTAGAGACGACTAAATTCACAACGTTTGTTCTTTACCAAATATATATTTGCAGTAAATATGCTGTACCTTGTATACACATGTGTCAGGAGTATCAATAGAATGTTAACATGCTTTATATTATATAATACATCTTTATGTCATAGACAGATATACATACACATAAAAGTTTTCTATGATAAGCGTTCAAATACTTGCGTGAATCACTCGTACGTACAATGTACACGGAAATTAAGAGATGTAACGATACGTTCGTTGCGTTTTCTCAGAAATTGCGCTCGCTTCTGTCATATTTTCCTGGAAATTTCGACGCTCGCGTTCTAGTTTCTGTTCGCGATCTACTTACTTGCGAGATCGTCGCGTCTCTACGACGATATCGCATCGATCCACGTCGAACTAAGCATCAGAGTATCAATTTCTAGCGGCCGCTGGGCACGCGATCTTTTATCTGACTGATTCGGTGTTCGACCAGCGTCGCATCGGTTCTCAATGTGCAAGGCTGTTTTCCCTTTATCTGCTAAATTAACAATAACCCCTTATCGAGTGTTTTTTTCCGCTTTAGCCGTGGCGAATCGAAGAGCAGATAACGCAGAACGTAGGGAAAAGCGCGGTGACTAACACTTTGATATTGGCAGAAAAATATCGATCGCAGTCAAGGAGTTAGAAATCAGTGATTCGTTTCGATTCGAGAGTTATTTGGCATTGGACGTTTCGCTTGTCGCTCGTTAATCGTAAGTCAACTGTTTACGGTGACTGCCAAAGAGTCTGATTCGCAATGACGCGTTTTATTACGTATTAAACGTATTAAGTTACGTTCTACGTTTCGTTAAACGACGCGTAATTTAATGTACTAGGAGCTAATTAATTGGAATGTAAATGTAATATAACGTCTAATTATAACAAATACAATAGCGCGCCAATCCGTTTTGTAATCGTCGTACGCTAATTATCGATAATAGTTTCAGCCGATAAGATTCCTATCGAGAGAAATTTATTGAACGTTAATGGAAGATGCGATCGACCGAGAGAAATTGATTATATCCTATCGTTCACGTTATAGATCGGCGAATAATTTTAGCGCATTTGAGAAGTTTATTTCGACTGCAGTCATTTTCAATGTA
Organism: Bombus confusus; assembly: GCA_014737475.1. Lineage (NCBI taxonomy): Eukaryota > Metazoa > Arthropoda > Insecta > Hymenoptera > Apidae > Bombus > Bombus confusus. Next base: position 2,877,635 of record JACXIV010000035.1, read on the forward strand.
TTTTTCTAACGGTAAAAAATACCTCAATTTGTCGCGAGCCACCACGTCATTCTCATACGTTTTTCAAATAAATAAAATAATAGGTTGCTTTACGATAATTGACCAATAACGAGTCACACATCTAATGACGTTTTACGAACGATTTCGCCTCTTGGTTCTTAATAGGCTAACGCGGTGGAGGAGATACTCGGGCAGAATTCCGTGGAACGAAATCGCCGACTAGGAGAGAAATATGCGGGGAATGAGAATCGTGACTCCGACATCTAAAATCTAGAAGATAGTTGGACCACGTTGTTCGTTTTCGCCCTGGGACGCCGACACGAGGCGTTCATTACCGGTCCCGAACGAGATCGTGACACGTCACGAGCGTATCTCAATGTGAAGTTCGCAGGCACGATCGAGGGCGAATTCTTGCAGACTTTCACCGGCCGAAGGACGGGCCATCGCGTCGTAAACCGGCGAGCATTTGCGGCTTAGCACCATTGTTGCGCCTCGCGGAATGATTGTTGGTCACGCCGCTCAGAAATACTCGCCGCGGGTTCCGTAAAAATTTATTCCCCTTGCCTTCTTCGTAAACCCGGAGAAGCGGTTCTGAGAAAGGAATGCCGCGAAAGAATGTCTCGCAGAGCTTTAGCTTGGATGGCTCGAAAGATTCGTGGGCTCTCGAGCCGTCTAATTTTCTTGTTAACCATGTAATACCTTAACTCGTTAAGGACCAAGTTGCGACAACGCAAAGCCTCGTTCGTAGCATTTTAGAGCGTATCATCGATAATCGACGAGGAAGATTTTTCTCGTAGTTTAAAAAACATTCGATCCTGAAAGGGTTACTTTCTCTCACACCTCGCTACGAACTTCCCGAACGACTTGATATTATGTTCAAAAGATTAGCGGTTCGAGCGGTAAATTAACCGTTGCTCGTTCAATAAGTTAATAGCAAACGAGTAACGTGTCTTCGCTTACCTGCTTGGAGATTTTCAGTGGGGGCCTCGGCGGAGTTTGCGTTTCGGTTCGCGTTGTCTACCTCGTCATTCCGCGCTGAAATCAGGAAACACGAGAAAATCAGTGCGGTAGTTGCAAGAGAGTCTAAACGCGGCTCGCGTGATTCGCGTTATCGAACGACACTCGAGCCGCAGACTGCGTTTCCACGGCTTTTCAAACCGCGATTGCGAACGCTTCGGTATCGTCGGATGACGTTTCAATTAAGAGAAACTACCGAGCGACAGTAACGAAACGAAAAAACTTAGCGTACACAAACAGAGACCAGTGATAATGAATCGAGGTACATAATAGCTAGCAGCTAGTGGGCACAGCTGCACGGTTCACTCTAGTTGACCTGTCGTTTATTAAACATCAGATACACGCAGAGCCAAACAGGCGTACGACGAGAGTCCAATGTGTGTCCACTCTGCGTTAAAGCTTATGCTGCTTAGCTGTGCGTGTACTAAGCAGAGAGAGAGAGAGAGAGAGAGAGAGAGAGAGAGAGACTCAGCAAGCTGTCTGTTTCCCTGAAACAGCACCCACAGGGTGAGATTTACCTCGAAGCTTGCTTCTAGGTCTCGCACGAGATGAATCGAGTATCGTAAACAGCAGCTTTAAAACGGTGTAACGTCGTTTCAACATCTACGACAATCATAGCAGAAAATTTTTATGCGTATACCGTGTGTGCTGTGTGAAACGTTTTGAAATTTCAGTGGCGCTATAACGAGACGCGATTGTCACGCTCGAGTTGGTCATATTCGAGACCAATCTAAAGATACGCGTAGGGGTTACAAGATACTTGTATTTACCGCGAATGTATATTTAGTAAAAAAAAAAAAAAAAAAATGAGTATGCAGCGCGAATAGCTATCTCGAACATATAAGCGTTAAACATGGATCTGTTGAACATTTTCGCTGAATATTTTCCTTGCTCGCTTCAAGATAGCGAGTGAAAAATATCGAAGCCTCGTACATTTATCGGCTATTTATAAAGATCCTTGGATTTAACGAGTTCTCTTTCCAACTATGTAATTACGTTAGAGTACTCGCACACATGAAATAACACGGAAATTAGAAAATCCATAAATCGAAAACGCGTTTGTCACGCGTGTCCCGTGTGATGCTTAATTGCAATTTTTCCGCATAAACGTTCAAACGGTGTTTCGCTGTTTCGAAGCTGTCGATTACGAACAGGTATCGCGATATCTATTTCGTCTGACGCGAGATCTCGTATGGGGGTATGTCCCGAGATAAATCTCATCGTGTAGAGGCTGTTTAACGCGGACCGTAGAGTCGAGTGGCGACGTATTTCCGTATGCAAGACACCATTACGCTCATTCAGCAATAAACGGAATACGCGGAAGACTAAACGGGCAACGGGGACTCGGCTGGACTCTTGTTCCCTGCGACCTTGATCGCTTAATGAACATTGCCCGTGCAGATCCGTATCTTGAGACGCGGCACGTCCACCGGCTCTCTACTTCCCTCCCACGATGCCAACAAACCTTTGAACTCGATCGCTTTAATTAATCTGAAAGATTGGCGGGTGCTCTCGTTCCGAAACAATCCGACATGAAAGTGAATTTAATCGCTATAATCTTCCGCTGATATCGTAAATAGATTCGATAAATTACGGTTCTGTTGCGAGATCTCGGCGGATAATCTCCGGTTCCTATGGATTTCCAGTCACGATTAACGAGGATGTCTGCTGCTTCAAGGTTTCTCGACGAGAGCCCTACGATGGAATGTGACGAATGCGATGCCATACAGCGTTCTTCGCTTGCGAATCTTTTTCGAACGTCTACGAGTTTCTTACTTAAAGTTAAAGATAATGAAATTAAAAATAATCTCTGTCACCGATACCGGATTACCAGCGATCGAAAAAGTGTTCCCGTCGCCGAAGATGGTTGTTTTCAACTGAAAACAAGTTTGACAATAACGATTACGAGTAACCAAAGTACTTAACAAATTAATACCTTTAACCATCCGATTCTTTGAAAAGTCTCTTTAAGGGTATTCGAATAACGGCGGTCGTGACACAGAAAATTCTACCTTTTGAAGCGAAATTCTTTTAAAGCGAAAACCACGCTTCAGCAGATTTTAATTACGAAGCCGAGTAGCGGGAAGGAAGGAGTCGGAAGGCACAACCGGATACCTTCGTCCGTCCTTGAGGCTTCGAACGAGAAACGGTTGATCGAATTATAGCGAGAGCGGTGTCGGATAGATGGCGAAGAAATTTCGCTAGTGCAGCGGATGGCGACGCGCGTTCTTCGACGGCGAGGAATATTTTTGCGGTGCCGGCAGATTTAAGGCGAGCGATATCGTCTACTTTACGAGTTCTTGCGGCGAATCGTAAACGCACGATGGTGCCGCGAAGCGAGCTTCCACGTTATGACGAATACGAACGCGTGGCCTAATCGAGCGTTAAAATTCCATGTCCGTTTCAATTTTACGCACAGTTTAGTCGAGGACGAGGAAGTAATCCGCGCGCATTTGCAAAAATTTGAATCGCGCCGTGCGACCGCAAGAGAATATTACGTTCTTTCGTTCTTCTACCGCTCCAAGACCTTGCTGTACGCTTGAATTAATATTATTAGCGAAATTTTACGAGTCACGAGTCGCAAGTTACAAGTTACTAGTACCGGCAAATCCTCTTGTACGTAGTACATAGCTCGCGAAAGTATTCCAACATCTGTAGACACGTTCTACGAATACGTGTATTACGTGCGTTATGTAAAACATTCTGAAATTTCGTAAGAACTTTTACGACACTCCATTATCATGGTTATACTATAAAATACAGCAGCGTTACGTTTTACGGTACACCGCTGCGTGTATCGCGTGGCGACGATTAAGGCGAGCATTTTTCAGACGACATTTTTCAATGGCGATCGAACGGGAAGAGGAGCTCGACGAAAGGCCCGGCGGGAAGTTGACATTAAGGGTTCCGACCGAGGGAACCGAACCAGCAAACAGGAAAAAGGGAACGAGAAAGAGAGGGGGAGAGGGAGAGAGAGAGAGAGAGAGAAAATCAGTCCGGGAGTGGTAAACAGGAAGAGGACAGGTTGGCCGGGAAATGGGAGTGAGCGAGAGGGAATCGGAAGGAAGGAGGGAGAGCTGGAAGAAGTGGAAAGAGAGAAAAGGGAGCAACGAAAAATAAGAAGAGTGGTTCTCCTCTCCGGTCTAAGAGGTTGGGAGCGGGTGGCCTTGAGCAGGTCATCACCTCCGGCTGCGATGCTGATGCTGCCCGCGCTGGACCATCTTAACTTCTTCTTCTTCTTCTTCTTCTTCTTCTTCTGCTTTTTCCTCTTCTACTTACTCCTCTCGAACCCTCCTCTCCTCCTTTAACCGCCTCTTCTTCTCCAATCTTCTTTGCCCTTCTCCTTCTGTCGCCTGCCATTTCTCCCGCTTCGCTTATTTCTCTTTTTCCTCTTCTCCTTTCCTACCGTTCCCTGTCTTCCTTGCTCTTCCGCTTCATCCTCGACTCTCGTTCCTTCCCCTCCCTTTCTCGTGCTCTTTCGTTCGCCATCCTCCTCCCTATTCACGTTCTTTGCACTTTTCCACGAACCTCCGCTCCACGGAACAATCCGTCCGAGCTAACTTCGCGGAGGCCGAGCGGATTTACGAACGGACGACGTTCCTCGTCGCGACGTCGGCGAGCCGACGACGGCAATTCTCTTGCGGATTCGCATCGGAGATGTGCGTACGAACGATAGCTTCTTTCACGAACTTGGGAAATTGAATAAAAACCTGGCCGAGTGTAATTCTCCGATAGTAAGAGGACCATTGGGAATTTTAGAGAATGGAATTTTTAATCGGTCGATAGAATCTTTTCGCGTTGTCTTTGGTATCGAGTAATCTTACGATTTCTTTCTGCATCTTGCAACGTCCACTTTTATCGTAGAAATCCACGCGGAGGGTAGATACAGTTCTAACGTCGTTTCTTCCCGTTTCTCGAAGGTGCCACGCCGTTCCGGCCACATTTCCCCATCGCTGTCACGAACCGCACGCTTGCTTGCGTTGAACCCCGCAAATTGTCGAGTGTAGCGAGAACTCCGTGTGTCGTGGCAGGGGAATCGCGCAAATTGAGTTTGACAAAGTGGATCATCGGGGTCGGCCTTTCAAAGACGTAATAACGCTGAACGCGTGGCTGTGTGGTCTGCAGCGCGTAAAAATTGAACGTCACTGGAACAGCGCTTCTGTTCGAACTGGTCGAACATCTGCTGCCGGTCGTACCTCGCAATTTTGCTTATTTCAGGTTCGCCAAAGCATCTCGTCTTCTTCCTACACGAAACTCGATAATTTGCTTCGACCGATCGTCGCAACGAGATTTCGTGCCTGGCTGACAGAAACGGGAAGGAAGGGATCACGCAAATGGAGTTTGACAAAGTGGATCTCGCCCGTACCGCCTCTGAAACGTAATGGTCGACGCGTGGCGATGTCAGCCTTTGCAGGTACGACGCCGAGACGAAATCGTTTCGGTAAAAATCGAACGCAACCAGGTGGACCGGTCTCCGTGCATCGAGTTAAGTGAATGAGAAAGATAAACATAATAATTACGGCAAATTGCTGGCTGCCGCTGAAAAGCGCATCGTGGAGCACCGGCACGTTGCAAGAGAGAGGAACTCGGGCGCCGCTAAGTATCAACGCCCCACTGTATGCCGCCCAGTGAAATCAAAGTAGCTTAAATCGGTGTATCACGAGACTCGTGAGTATCTCTTAAGCAGACTCACGTGTAGCCTTAAGGGATGGGGACTCTTATGGCGGAAGAGAAGCTGCTGCAGAGGAGAATTTGGCGGATAAGACGTACGAGGATGTAACTCGATTCTCGACTAAATTTTATCATTCTGCTGACTTTATTATTACGATGACAGTTACTACGATTGCCCGCTTACGATACTCGGACAAGATTGCTTCGATTTCTACGATATTCAGATTCTTCCGTTTCATCGTAAAATCGTCTATTTCCTCTGCGATCTTCGTGCGTCAGAAACTTTGATATGTGAAACTTTTGAGCGCAAGACTGTGGAAAGAAATTCGATGAGGCGAAGGAGCGGCTGACCGGAAGTACGTTACTCGCCGCGTGGGTCGATACTGTTGGAACATCGGTACAGTGCAAACAGCTTCGATAACAAACGTGCCCACTCCCACAAGCTTGTTTGCAGTTAAGAGCGGTGTGAGGGCTTACAGGCAGATACCTGTTACCCCGTCGCTTATTTCCCCTTGTTCCCAGAACTCGAGTGGAAATTCGCGACATAACTTTCCGGCTGGTTGAGCCTAAGTTAAACGCGCGTTGATGCGGACGTCGCGTGGGATTCTTTAATCGTAAACGAGTTTACGATAGGTTTGTGGACGGGAGAGTGCGAGGCGTGTGCCGGAGTTTGCGTTGGGTATTCTATTCTGGTAAAAGCGTGTATTACGAGTCGGCGTAATTCTCATGATGTAGTTCGTTGCACGGTGAAATCACCGGCCCGTAACACGGTCACGAAGCAACACGAGCCTTCTCGTAATTATTAACTCGTCGTTAATTGGTATGAATTCAATTAAATCGCCAGAGCAACCGGCCATTACCTGGCCAATTACAGAATCGAGTGATTGAAAGACACATCAACGGTTAGATAACCCTTAAAGCGAGCCAGAGCCACGCGCGAGCCACCGCAGAGGATCGGTTATATTGTTCGATGAGTGAAATCAACCACGCGTTGCAATTATCGAAAGTAGATTGCGAGAAGCAATCGTAATTGCGATATCACGTAACCAGATAATTTTTTATGTTTCAATCGTTTCCACGTTGCGTCGCACTAACTTTTCCAGGTTTGACGCTTTGAACTTTGATCTATCGGTCATACGATGATACGACACGTTCGATTTGTTATTTGCGTCATGATCGATATAAATTGAAACGTTCTTTCGGAACTTTCACTCGAACTGAACAGACGTTCGTGGATCACAATGTTTCGGCGATAGCCATTCCATGCTCGAGCGAAGATCGTAGGCGAAAACATGCTAAATATTTATTTTTTACGTTAATCGTAATTATTAATTTCTTTCGATCTTAACGTCGCTTTACGATTAGACGGGAAATTTTGATGAAAGAAATAATCGCAAAAATGATGCAGCAACAAGAAGCAGTACGATATTCTGAAACAGTAAACAGACATTGTAAAATGTCGTTGTTGGAAATATAATTTCAAAGAACAAGTTATTGTTATTATACTTCTTAATTATCTGAAAAGATAACACATCGTTTGACACGTTATTTCTCGAAATATCATTTGAACGTTATTCACAGATCTAGAATTAATCGTAAAATCGAATATTATGTCATTCGAAACAACGTTTGAAATAACGTAACTTCGAATATGCTCGAGTCTATAATCCACACGACGTACCGAATTGTAGAACTGCTTCTCTCTGCAAAGTAGGTACTCAGTGCGATTCATACTCATGCCCCGTAATCTTCAAACGCAAAGCTTGGATACGCGTGACGAGTGATTCGCTCACGATTACGATTTCCGATCCCAGACGGACAATCGATCGATTAAGCTGGTTTGTTGTTGCACGCTCCTAAACGTGCAACCAATATTGATTCAACGACGATAGGCTCGCTTCACAGCGGACGAAGTGGCACGTAGCATCAGCCACGATAGAAATTATCGCGCTGCAGACGTATCGTTAACGCTTCCGAAATCCACGGTCGAATCTATTCTCGCCCCGAGGTAATCGTGGAGAATTGCAGCGGTTTGAACGGGTGCGCGCGTGCACGCGATACACCCAGCCCTTACGACCCCGGTGAAATAATAAACGCTCTCATGATCGTTCGCACGGCTAACAGAGTGTATCTCGCGAGTTACAGCGAGCAACGAGTAGTTGGCGCCTGCCCGATAAACCGACCGACCGACCGACCGACCGACCAACCTCGCCTCCGATCAACACATCGCCGCGTGTCGTACGGAAATTTAATATGCTCGTACAAGACCGTGTACGCATGCACTATGCCGGAGATGTATTCGATGAATGAACTAATTGTGCGTTCCACGTCGCGAATTCTACAGGATGATCCCACTTGCTGGTCAAGTCAAACGCAGCGCCGCTGAACTTGTTTTCGGTTTACGTACGTATGCACAGGCAAAGTAGCGTGCAGAAGTCTTAAGCCATCCACCGATAGGTAGCGAGTTCACAGCGGCGGATAATATTTCTAATATTAGAAACAGCGTTTCTATAAGGTTACTTATCTATTAACGTTATTATATAGAAAGACTACTCGTTTGTATCATAGTTTTAATTAACTTGCAGTGGAAAATACCTCATCACGGATTTTAACGAGATTACCACATTTTCTTGCTGATACGTATAAACGAAATGAGCGGTCGGATCGAAATGATCTTGGGAAACATAAAAGAAAGAAAAGAATATATCCAAAGGAAGGAGAGATCGGTAGTTTCTTACAACACATTGTGCTTTTAATGTAAATTATGTATCAGGGTACGATGGAAATGTCGAGCTCGAAGACGAGTTTTCTTAATCGGTTGGCATGGTATATTATAGTTTCTCGTTATATTCAATATTGAATGAAGTACAAAGAAGTTATTGTCTGCAATGGTTATAAATAACATTGCGATGATATTCGTGCAGGATGATAATATTGGAACAAAATTAGCATGCAGTAATATTTCATCCGCGATAACCTTTGAGGGTTAAATGAGAAAAATCAGCAACGAAGATAGGGGCTTTAACGAAGTTGTAATCAAGTGTGCTCCTGGCTTCTTGGAGAAATAGCAACGGAATGAGACGGTAAATAGTTTGAGGCAGGTGTATCCCATCTGCAGTGTCAGCTGCCAGCGGCTGAAGCCCTTGGCATGGTCTACCTTTGAAATTCGAAAAATATCCTGTGCACGAGCGAGCGAGCGGGCGATCGAGTAAACGGGCGACAGCTGTTGCGATTTTCTGTGGGTGGCAAGTGAAAGTGCAGCTTCGAGGTCAGTGCGGGAGACAAATTGAATTTTTGTAACCGCATCCTTTGGTAAATCCGCTTAAAAAAGATTTCAGCCGATTTTGCTGTCCAAAGACTCGTGCATCCGTCCGTTCGAATTACTCGTTTCGCTCTTTTCTTTTCCCTCGCTGAACGATTTGTGAATAGGATGTAGACACAGAGATCGATCGACTCGAGAATAACTCGGCGTGAATAACTTCGAATGATGTGGAGAACTGTGAATGAACGTTTATGCTATTAATAGCAGGTGAGGAACGATTCGGAGATTGTACACGGAGATTTGGTATGCGTGTGCATGGTGCCACGTGGAAATTTAGTTGCACGTAGCAGGAATGTGTGTTGTGTGAAAGATTCTTAACCCTTCGCGCATAGAATTTTAACGTCTCTATTCGATTAAAAATCAATTTCATGAGAAACAAATTTTCGATTGTTAAATTATGATCTACGATTGTTTTATTAATTTTATAATTACTAGAAAAAGTGATCACAAAGGGGAATTCAGCTTTCGAATCGTACGGTGGACTGTAATTAGAAGATTGATCAATTTTCTTGTCGAATGAAACGTTTCATCAATTTCTTATCGAACAAATTAAGATAGCAGCCGATCGTTCGAACCGTTATCGTTATATCATTTTCATATTTGATGTTTTATTACTTTCCAAATGTAAGTAAAATGTTTACATAAATTGATTACATGAGAATATTGTTGAAAACGATAAAGCTTTATCTATAATTTATTTCATTCGGTTATTTACAACACTCGCATGATGCTGAAAAGATAATGCCAACGCAACTGAGATTTCGGACACAAATGGTTGATCTCGTTGCCAAGGACATTTCTAACGTTTTAAGAAAATCACGAGCATACGATTGAAGCTAGAAATCAAGCGCGTACCGATAAGGATTATTTCATACTTTTCTTAAATCTGAGAAATTTTCTAATAATAGAAAGATACGACTCAGTCGAGAATGATCCAAAGAACGCGGTAGATCCAACGGCGCAGTACGATTTGAGAATCGAGAGAATTCCGTGTGAATCACCAAAGAATTTAGAATAATAATTAGAATGCAGAGGAACAGAGTCGGAAAGAATTGAATCATGCTGAGTAAGAATTATTATGGAATCAAATTGTCATTCTACCACTCCTATTTCATTGTTAAATATAGTTTTCGCTGCCTTATTTTATATTTAAGAGGTAAAATTCTGTCTGTCTCATCCTACATTCCTACAGTTTATAGTTGGAACAGTATTTGTAGCGATATAGCGGTCCCCTTTTTCGTTTCAAGGCGAGCTTTTTCGTCGATCTGGATGCAAGCACCCGGTCCAGGGGAGGAATCTTTTTTTACTCGCGATGCTGCACACTGCGCGCCTCTCTAATGTCCCACATCCTGCTGCTGAAAGCGTTCTCCCGTCGTCAAATACAGAATCGTAATTTTTGAGTCTGCTAATTGCTCCGTGTCCGGGTAACTTGAAAGCGGTTTTCTCCTTAACGGTGTTTTATTTAGTATGGTACTGCGATGACGCGATCAGTTCGTGACTCAGATTCGAATTATTCGATAGTCAATGATTCATCCGATTATGCGAAACGCCAGACTTCGAGATGCTTTTTACGTTCTAATTCACTACTGGAAATTAACGACATCAGCAGCTGTTCGATCGTACTTTTTGCCAGCTTCGAGGTCAAATTGTTTCGCGATCACGCCATTGATATAAGTGGCGTAGACCTGTCTCGTATATTTTATTGGCCTAGATCCTTAAAGAAATATTTTTTCAATCGATTGTTCGACCAATCAAAAGATGTTTGAAGAAATCTTTCTCCCATGCAAATAATACCCTTTACTCGATCGTCGGGACGAAACGAACCTCTGCGGCGAACTCTTGTCGTGCGTTATTAGCACCGGGATGTGAGTTACCAACGCAATTCGCGCCAAGTACTTTCAACGTACCAGTTGAATAAATACGAGGAAATCGAGAAGCCAAGGAAGTAAATATTTAAATACCTTTTCAGTCACGAATCGAGCGGTTCCCGTGGAACATTTGCTGGCTGCGGTTGGTCGAAGAGTAACACGATCTCCTGGATCCAGTCGCTTTTAATATCTCTTGGGCTCGTTCACGATTTTCGGAGGACAGCACTAACTCTCGTCGAGGAATCAAACACTTTGGAAATCGAGTGTTACGTACAAGACAGAGAAGTTTGTAGTCACGATTTAACTATGATCTCCGTCTTCGTGAATCATACGTGGTGTCAACTTCTCACAATAATCGTTTATTCGTGTCAATATTTTCGGCCTATATACTTCGAGTAGAGTATAATCTGTTTACAGTTTCAAAGATTTTAGATTTGAAGAACTGATGAAGTTTCACTAGTGTAGATATTTCTAACCCGGCGGATCGTTCGTTCGTTAATCTTTCTCGAATATCTACGGAAAATGATAAATTATTGGAAAATACAATAGTCGACGGATACAAGCAAGTAAGAAACAATAACAAGGAGAAGCACGGAAACACGCGGACCAGGATGACGCGAAATTTGATGAAAAATATTTTGACAAGTGTTTGACGTTCAAATTCGCAAGGCAGACCGGACGAAGGCCCTCGGAATGTTTTGACTCGGAGCGTCGAGAAGAGACTGGCGAACGCCTTTCTGCCTCTGCCTGGGACATCGCTGGGCATCCCTTTCCACCAATGACGAGGCTTCCTTACTGGTCTCACGGAGAGACTGTGAGTACCTTTACTCTTGATAGGTTACCTTCGAGTTAACTCGATAGGATCGTAAACGTGCGCATGCATATAAATCACTGTTTCGATCTTGGAAGTTGCAAGGATTTTTGGACGAATCTCGGTAACGGAGTCGGCCGAGATCTGCCGTCGAGAATCGAGCAAGTTTAGGAGAAGTGGTCTCGAACCGATTCTATTTCGGAACGGATCCCTACTTGCCGTGTAAATCTATTTCATTTATACGTATAAATCTATTCTAAAACAGAAATACTTGTATTCCTACTTATCAAAAATATGTTGGAAAAATAAATACGCATCTTGTATAAAATAATTGTAATGTTCTTTTTCTGTTGTTCAAAATTAATCGTGTTTAATATATTCGTATCTGTATTGCTTCAATAGCATTTGCAATACTTTCAACATGGCTAAAAAAGTTTAGTTGCTTTGTATGATCTTTTGGTTTATATGTGTAGAGTGGTTGCGTGGTTATAGGAAAAACTTCTGAAAAATCTATAATACAGTGATGGGTGTAAACATATCGCGGGTTTTGTAATTGCAGTCGTTTCGGCACTTTGGTTATAAGTGGGCTGCCGACTTTTACGCATTCGCGGAAAATTTGAAAATGTAAAAATGCACAGAATACGGGTAACATATAAAATTGCAGTTTACTTATAACTTTTAGTACTATATAGTTTATATTTGTATCTTCCTATATGGCTGCTTGGCATTGACAATGGCGCACACTCAAAGAATATAAATTCTAGAGGAAATGTTTTTAAATATCGACAAAGAAATCTTCGTACGTCATTTCAAAGATATTATAAGGCTGACTTAACACAAGATATGCCGATATTCGCGAAAGCGGTACAACCTTCCACTTTTAGCGTCACAAAACAAAAACGACCCAACAGTTGTTGTAAAACTAAGGCTCGGTTGACAGCGGCATAACTGCCATCGACGCAAAACTACTGGAACTATAAGTATACCGTTTTCTACGATAAAAATAAAAACATAATACAAGACTTTTATTCGATAACGACAAATTTGAAATTTGTTGAGTTGTGACACTGTTATGACACCGCTAAGCATCGATACAGAAATTCTTTCGTACATAAAAGAAATAGTCACCGGAGATATTCAAATTTGAACAACGATATTGGAGCGCATCGAGTGACCAATAAGACGTTAGGTCACATGGGACGCATCACAGATGCGCCGCGGATATCGATTCGCTGCGATATATCGATTGCGCGAAACAATTATTGCCAGTGCAGCAGGACGCGTGATACCTGACGCAGGTTAGAAGTGTACCGAATCGATTTAGAGAACGTATTTCTTCTGCGCGTACCACGGAAAAAAGTGGCGACTTCTTTCTTCACGGCGTGTTATTGTCCACCAGCGAGTGCAAGATCGAACGTCGATAATTCATTTGGATGGCCGAGGGGCGCCGTGCACGCACAATGCCGCGATTCGCGCAGTCGAAAAAAGGTAATTCAAGTTACACGATCCTCTCGACCTTGTATCTGCGTGTTCGTTCGTTGATCGCGCGTGACCCATGGCGTCTTCCTCTTCGCGATGGAACGTAAGACCTCTTATCGAGAGTCTGATCTCGATCGTGTCGCGGTTTTCAAGGGAATGACCATTTAACCTTACCAAACTCGAGGAACCAGCCTTGACGCGACGTTGACGGGTCGGTTAAAGTTTCAAAGTGATTCTCGTTTGTAGATTTTCCCGCGATTTCTCTTATCTTACGTTTCATCTACAATGTCAGTCTTTCAAAAAGGTATGATCGTTTAACCTTACTAAATTCGGAGGACAGGCAGCGCCACTATGTCAACATTCGAGTTGACGTTTTGCCTTGGTTATCTCCTGCAAATTTCACTCAGGCGTGACATAAGTTACATTACGTGTATTGTGTATTGTTATGGTTTGGCGAGGACGGTCGTTTAACCTAAAAGAGCAAGGTGGATTTCACGAAGTTTGACAGGAATGTCGAAGTTTCGAAAGAATGATTTTATACGAGGTTTTTCTACGAAAGACGCTATCGATAATGTATTATTCAACGGCTGCGATTCTTGACCACGTGAACAAGGAATTTCGAGGACCTACATACACGCGCAGCGTTTGTTACCTGGCTGGAATTGCGACGTGAAATGTTTCACAGGTATGTACGTATATGTAATACTTTAACGTTGCATGCGTCTCGAGTAATAATTTCACGTTGTCAATGCGCGCGCTTCATAAATGTTTCATGACGCTAGGATCGAATAGAATCGTCTTGCAACTGCGTTTCGGAAAGTTACCAATGTCTTCGCCAATGTCGTTTAGCATGCACTTGTTTCGAAATATGCGAATACTTGATCATTATTCTATATACACATCGAATTGTTCTTTTCTATACAGCAGCTACTTATACAATCGTTAGCTGTTCATCGGCGAAACAATGTTCCATGCAAAATAGTTTGAAGAATCGAGACTATAGTTGAAGTTAAAACAAAATTTCTTCACAAATATAAATTATCTTAGTCGCATCGTAATCTCTATCGCGATATTATGAGGCAAGGGGCCCAGAACCCCTTTTGATATATACAACTGTGTATCTTAAAACAAAGACAGAGCTGGCGAGCATACACGTATTTCTGATAGTTTAACCGAAATTATTTTTTCCTCGCGAACATAAATATATCTAAATATATTTGGTATATTTGTACGTATGCTATCTTCTGCGACATTATATTCTCCGATGTAATCGTGCAAGTTTTCCAAGAACATTGAAGAATTCTGCGGGTAAAAAGCGTCTCGTTTCCGTTGGTTGCGGAGCAAGTTCGCCACGTAACTTTCATCGAAACATCTCGGGTGTAATTAGCGAGCGGCAACGAGCGACCTTGTCCGGACAAGATCTCGTCCGCGTTCACGATTCCATCGATCGTCCCCGGGGCCACGAGGACGAGCGATCCTCGGTTTCTTGCGTCACGTCGTTTCCCTCGGTCGCGCGGATTCCTCGAATCTCGGGGTCGCCACCTAAAAAGAATCCTCTCGATTTGGGAAGCGGATAACGACGCGACATGGTGGGGGTAAGAAGCGCCCTCGGGTGGATTTGAGCGCCACTGACAAGTGTTTCGCCATAAGGCGACTGGAGTCGAGTGGCCGGTAAAAAAGAAGTTAGCTGGCCTTTGAGGGCTCGAATTTCCTGCGAGTTCGAGTTCGGCCCACTTGGGCTCGAGGTAGCGCCTGAAATTGAGGCTGATTGCAAGGCACTTATATACGTACTACCCTTCTTAGTTAAAATGTCCCATAGACGTATCGAAATATTTCACATTCTCTGTATATTTTTTACTCGTTAATTCTGCTCTTCTTCTCGGATCAATATGATCCTAAATGAATGTTACTGACGTATAGATAATTTTTAAATATCCGATTTCGGTATTTAATACAATTTTACTACCCTTTTTGTATTCTTATCCGCGTTCTTGTTATGAACAAAATATCTTCAAAGAAAGGAAATATTTGACGAAAGATGTTCCCGGTATTCTTGATTTTTGTCATATTTTGAGTCATAGGATTTCCCTTGAGTTTACTCGTACCACAAATTTACACCTGTTACGCGCAATTGTTAGCATCTGGTTAGGCCATGGTTACAGTAGCAACATGTTACGATGAGCTGTCGTTTTAAGGAATATGTTGGAACAATCGAATCTTCGATAAACGTATTAAACGTGTTGATAGATTCCTGCGAATATATGTATTTCAGTCTTCAGATACGTATGTATCTCATACGTGGAGAACAATTCTTCAGAACTCACATTCTCTGTATCCATAGCCTTACACGCTCACTCGTTTCACCTAACGTTTTACGATCCAATTTACAAGATATTTATTTCACGAACACATGGAATCTTCTTTGGCCTTGTTTTATCATCGATGTTATTTTATGTGTTTGGAAAGGAAACGCAAAGTGCTTATTCGTGTTCCTCTTTGTCGTACGAGCTTGTTTCGAGAGCGCAAGGTTACGAGAGAAACCGACCACCGATTGAGTTTTCACGTTATGCGGTAACACGTAACGTGTACGAATTACCGCTAGCCGGGATACATTTGCATGCGCGACGCGCTGCTTGCTCCGATATCCCTGACAATGACGAACGTGACGCAAATGACAGATGCATGCTTGTAAAAGCCGGCTCATTGTCACGCAATGTGTACAACCGTTTAAATTGTATCCAGAGTTTTGTACCTGTCGAACGGGACCGCCGACTGTACAGAGAATAATCAGAAACGCGCTGGTTAACGGATCCGCGAATATGAATTGGCTGCTTTGGATGCTTTCCATTGCCGAAATACTCTAGCGAATACGGTAGAACTCTATTTATATGAATTTCGTACGTTTCGCCTCCTACGAATTGAATCCATTTAACCGAGTAGGAACTGCTTCGAGCTGTTTTCACCGCGACAGTTCCATTATGAACATTTTTTCAAGGGAAAAAAGTTGCGATGCGAATATCCCCGCAGTGAGAATTATCGCGCGGAGGAAGTTTTAGAATTGAAAATACGCGAAATCTCGTCGTTCCACGAATTGCGTTTCGCGAGTCGTTCAAAGTCAAAGTTGACTTTGAAAAGGAAAATTCCAAGTGGCGGCGGCAGCTCAAAGGATAGTCACGCGCGGTTGATTAGTTGGCGCAAGAATGTTGACTGTGCAAAGCTGCGCGTGGGAAACCGGAGCGTACGTCGCGGAAGAACACGCTAGGAGAAAAGTTGCGATTCACTTATGACCAACGCTGTTTGACGCGTAATCCGTCACGGACGATCGATGAAACAAGATCACGACGAAGAAAACATTGAAAACGAAAGTTCCCATGACACCGTTCCGCTCGATATGCAGCCGGATGTTCAGTTAGCAGCGATGCGACTCGAGAGTCGTGTTTTGTAGGAATAGATCGAACAAAGAATCGGAATTTTTACAAATTCACAAGGAATGCTTAGTCCATGTTAATACCATCGCGTGTCTTCAGTACGATATGATAATTGCTTACGAAGGAATTCGTACGCTTGTACACGCTTTTTATCGATATATTGCACTATATTTGAACGATCATATCGATCGATTTTGAAACAAATCTCGGAATATATATGGAATTTACAAGGTATTTAACCAGTGTCAGTCTAAAATAAGTATTTAAACAGTGTAATTCTTCGTCGTATTAATAACTGTGAATATTCAGAGGGACATTTTCCGATTGCTGTCAAATTTTACCACGACAGTCGTGGCAGTCGCGTCTCATTACAGTACTAATGAAATTTCGAAATATTTCGCACGTATGACACTCGTAGTACAATGTACGCGCATCGAAGTTTTCTACGTTGAGTGTCCAAATACTTTCCACTGAGCCACTGTAGGAAATTCGCAAGGTAGTCTCGATAGGTATCGGTGCGGTACCATTCCCAACGCTATCAGCTAGGAATCGGTGGCTACCTCTTGGTACATAGTAAATTCTTTGGAGGCGAGCAGGCGACCAGAGTCCACACGGTGGTCGCGTTCTAGAAGACGCGCGCGAGAGAGCGAGCACGGACGCGACAAAAAAGAAACCGGTCGAGCTTCTTCCGTTTCGCGAACGGGGGAGCATGGAAGGGTCTCGCGAGTTCAAACTTGGCGCGAGCAGCTCTATAAATGCAGAAAGAGAGGGGGCAGGAGAGTGAGAAAGAGAGAAGAAGCCGGACCTCTCTCTGGTATCGGCGTGGAATGCGAGAATCTGCACGGCCTCTGCACGAATTCCTCGTGCGCCCCCGAGGGCCGAAGCAGTCCTTCCAATTAGAGGCAGCACACCGAGTCCAACGGGATCTTCGCAATATCCCATCGTGTAATCTCCGTTTCCGAGATAACAAACAGAGCTGTTATAAGCGTGAAATAAATATCAGTTCGTTCGCGGCTTATCCGAGGTCAGATCGAACGCGCGAACAACCACACGATCGCTTTCTGTTAAGGTGCATCCTCGCAAGGTATTTGCGAACAGTTCGTAACAGTTCTACGTTTGTTCGTCATCGTGCAATCTGTCCGCGAACGCGTTCGTGCCGAGAAGTTACAGATTGCTTCTAACATTCACGGTTCACGAAGACAAAAATTGGAAATTCTTTCGCTTCTCTTTTCGTCAAAAAATCCACGCCCTCTCGTCGGTTACAGTGCCATAAGCGATCTCAACCTGTCGAACAGCAGCGATAATAACAATTTAATTTTTATTTCGGCTCTCTCGATCTAGAGACGGATTTGGCTTGCAGTTCTTTACGCTCGGCCCTTCGTACTTATAACACTTGAAAGAATCGTACGCTAACCTAGTCGTTTTGAGCGCTATAGTTTTTCAAAGTGTCTATACTAAAAGTTTCTACGATTACGGCGCGATAGGCGTATAAACTATTTTTATAGAATTCGGAAGTTATTCGCGAGTTAAAATGTTTGCGAACACGTTCGATAGCGAGCAGTCGCCTTAAGTCGCCACTCAGTGTTGCTCAGAGTCTCGAGCAATGAAGCAACTTTTTCACCGATAAAGCGTTCCGAGGCGACCGAATCGAAGGTTATCGACGATAACTCGTCGTCCTCGCGATCAGGGATCGAAAGAAACCGATCTTTTGCCGGTGTCTAACAGGCGTTCGTGCAATGTCGCCGCTATAAGCGGAGGACATTCCGAAGCGGAGAAAAATTCCGACTGATTGCTGCCGGATCGTACTCGTACGGTATACACGTGCAGGATTGCGAACGTCGTCGGTGGACGAGCCGGTGCTCGTTCTCGCGGCTACGTTTTAGCGCCTGGATCGTAGAGGCCGAGTTACCGCCACGTCGACGATAAGTCAGTCGAACCACGGTTTCCACTCGAAAGAGTATAACTGTAAAGGGATGTTTCCTGCCTCGTTTCCATTCCAAAGAATCGCCTTCGCTGTAAAGCTCGGTTCTTCGACCGAAAATTTACACGAACTGCTTGGTGCAACGCACGACCGAACTCGATCCATGCATCCACGCATGGTTCGAGCGTTGCTTCGATACGCTTCGAATGTCCGTGCGCATCCTTGCAAGGATACGAAACACGCGCGTAGCTACGATATTTAGAGATAGCGACGAGCGCGTGGCATCGGATCAGTATGCGCGCAGGAAGTCTACGGTGAACACCTGCGGCCTGTGGCACAAGGTGTTGCCGCCGACGTATCGCTGACTTTTGCGGGGCGCTTTGCCTTCATTATGCATTCGTTTAGACGGGACGCGCCACTGTCGTCCATACTAATTGCTCGTTCACTGCACTCGGTGTTTGCACGCGTTGTTCGAAACGCGAGATAATACCATCAATGAGAGTATTCGGCCTTTCATCGCGCAAGCATCGAGCGATCGTAATTTGTTTTCAACGATTCGATCGTCGAGATATTCGATCACGAGACGCTATATCGATTCGATCGTTTCTTTCAATCGAATTCGATCGGATTACCGTTGACGTTGGATCGTCGGCGACGGATTTGCCCGGTGAAATCGTTCCCCTCGTTAGAACGCGATTCTTCGAATTCCTCGGGGCATGGGGCAGCTGCCTGTTTGCATGAGTTCAAGTATGACTTATCGAAGGTAATCGAATCGATGTCGGTGCTCGAGCACCTTCCGGGTTAGCGCATTGGAATGTCGTCGCTTCAATCGGACGTATTGGCCACACGTAGGCGCGGAGTAGATCCTTTCAGACCCGATTGCCTGCCTCCATTCTCTATCGAGCATAATGACGAGCGTGGTCTTTTTTATCTCTCCGTCGTGTCATTGGCTGTTCTTACGCTTTCGCCATTGCCAACGTCGCTTATGTATTCGCGAGATATTCGAATGGGACGATGGAACGGTCGTAGCTGGATTTCCGGGATGGATTCTCGGTTCTTCGATCATCCGGCGAAACGCGTTTTCTCGACGAGTTCTTTTTCCACGAGTTTATTGCACGCACCAGTCGCTCGTTTCTCGATACTCGATCCCCTGTGTGCCGCGAATTTATGCCGTTCGCGACCGATATCCGCGCGATGGTTCCTCCCTCGGGGATCGAACGATCGTAAAAGTCTCGTTGGAAGAAAAATATTAAGGCGGCGGAGAATGATTTTACGCGTTCGATCGGCCGAGTATAGTTTCGCTAAAATCTAACGACCGCGGAGATCGATTAATATCGCGTAAATCGGAACCGAAGGCGATCTTCCGACGAATTTACTACGCGGACGCGTCAACGAGAACGAGATGCCGTGTCCCCGGTCGTATCTTTCGCTCATTCATCTTACGATTATGCGCGCCACGGTTAAACAACGATCCTTTCGACTAAACGGTTTTTAAAGCGGTGGCCAACCGGTTCCCGCTGCGAGCCGGCAGATCTTCCAGCTCGCCTATCGTCGCGACTGAGTTACTCGCCGAGCCGTGCGATAAATAAAACCGAACGATCTAATTTCAGTTCCGTGGAAAGAGGAATTCGCGAGCGGCGACTTGGCTGTGCACGCGCGCATCGATCACCCACGTTATTTGGCCGTGACTTTAATAATTATCGTCCGCGCGGCAAACGATCTTCCGTCATGGCTAAGCCCCGCGATGCTTCGAGAGGAATCGTTGCGCCAGCGGTTCCAGCCTTCCACCTCGCCGATTTATCGTCAATAGTTTCTCCGAATGATTGATTCGACTAATCATCGTTCGTGACCGGTTCCCTCGAACCGAATAGGGAACGAGCAATTCCCCTGACAAGTTATGTTTAGGTCTTGGGTTAATGCATCGCCAACTCGAGCACACCCTGCCAGTCGATGCGTTATAACCTTTTTAATGCGATCTCCGATGACGTTTTCCAATCGACGCGACCGAGTGTGCGTGTTCGTTGGAAGCGCACGAATATTAAGCGTTATGGAGAGAAAGTCTCGAGGATCGCTATTAGCGCGATCGAACCGAGTGCTTTCGATCCGACGGTGCTATGTAACGTATCTCGCGTTTAGAGCGATACTCCTTTTTTCCATATTCCACCGCGTGGAAAGATCGTTTGCGAAAGAACGATTAAGTTGCCGCATTAGCCGAGGCTCGGTACGGAATCGATCAATTATCGAACAATGACGCGATTCGCGGGCTGGGCCAGTTATCGTTAGGTCAGGATACTGTGTGCGCAACGTCAAGAGACCGCCGGTGCGGAATGCTGTCTCCTGCGTTCAGGATTCATAGTGAATACGCGCGTATGGCCAGAGATTGCGGTCTCTTCGATTGGGAGCGAACCAAAGTGAAAGATCTCGAAAAGGAAGGCGATTAAGGGGGAATGGGGGACCTTGAGCGCGGTCAGCCACTGCGAGAGCTCGAGAAACCAGACGGCGAACACTGGAGCTGGGTATGCGCGACCGCCATATTGTTGTGACTACTATACCCTGACAGACCCTGACTAGCCACCCACACTCGCAACCGAGCGAAACTCTGCTCGCCGAGAGGCCAACAGGCTCACCTGATGGAACGCGGTGACACGACCGCCTGCGCGTATCTCTTGTTCCTTTTCCATACACCATTTATCATTTCTCCCGATTATCCGATGCTTTACGTAACGAACGGTCGACGTTCACTCGGGTTAGAAACGCGTCAACCGATCGTTGGAAACCGAATCGACACGGAACTCTGTGCTCACGGGAACCTTGATCTTATATCGGGTTCTCCTTTTGCCACGCGATTTCGTATCTGGCGGATTAAATAAAAATCTTTGCTTGGAAAGAGCGGTATGGGTGGTTCTATTTAAGGAGCGGCAAGGTCAGGAGGCGAACGAATCGAAACGGTGAAGGGAGGAATGTCAACGATTTCGCGTTTCGTTGGGTAAATACGGCGAAAAGTTAAACGAGCCGGTTGAAAGTAACGCACCGAGGATACGTATTTATCCGTAGGTCGTAAAGTCTCGCGTTTAATAGGATCCTAAAAACCTGGTTCATCGTTAGCCTGTGCAAAGTAGCTGCTACTCGACCAACTTCGGTATGCCTTGCCTAACCTTCCTTCGCCTTGCCTACTTGCTACTTCTTCGATTATTCTTAACGGTTTCGTTCTCACACCCACCGACCGCGATCGAGCATCCACTTTCGAGGAGCGGTGCTCGCCGATTATCGATCGAAAGGATGGAGGTTTGCTTGTTTCTTTTCGCCGCTCGGAGTCGTCGGTCTCGGAATCTCAAAACGTTAAACCTTCGCGCGTACAATTTCAACTACGAAGACGAAATGGCCCGGAGCTGCTTGGAAACCACTTTCCCGAGAAATTTAACGAGCAACGGCCGGTCGCCACGCACACACGTTGATCCCCTGTATGCAAAAATTAATGACCGCTCCGCTCGCTTTTCCCCGGCGGAACTTCAATTATAAATGAACCGTCGGAATCCATATTTAGAAGCTGCAGGCTAGTCTTTAGCTTTCCTCTTAGCATCCTCCGCTGTGTTAACGCGCTGGCTAAAATACGAGATGCGCGCGTTGCTTGCCCTCGCGCGGTTCGCGAGAGGTGCGAAAACTTCTCGGCCGTACACCATTTACTGGATCACGAGGCGCGCTGCACCGAGTAATAATGCACCGAGTGTAAATGATCGCGCGTACGCCTACGATAATCGACATCCGGTACATCCAGCCTAGCAATTACCGCGCGCCTTTTCTACAATAGGAACGTTGGATTAAAAGCCGCTGCCGCGATAGCACGCGCTTCAAACGAGTCTAGTTAACCCGGCGACACGCAGTACATAATTCAGAAAGTCGGAAAATAATGGCGAAATTTTCAAAGCGCATTTTCTTTTCTTTTCTTTTCTTTTCTTTTCTTTTTTTTTCTTTTTTATCAGCAATATACCGATAGGTAAGAATATACTTTTATATCTCGTAATACTTTTGCGTATAATTTAAGAAAATTTCTGTCGCCGATCTTTTCCGTATACTTTTCTTCGTGCTATGCTTTGAACTTTTCATACAGCGTTACCTTTCAAGTGTCGTTTTGCGAAAGAGAGATAACATTGTTTTATGGAAAATGGCGAAACGTACGTACCGCGTGAATAACCGTGAGCGACAGTGTATCGCTCTATGAAATACTTCAACAATTCTCAAGTTAATGGTATTTTCTTGTTGCGTGTGCTTGGTGTTCTTAGGTTCTATTTATACCACGCCTCTTTTGTTATAGCGTTTTGAAACTAGAGAAGATTTCTCACTGTACACGCTCGGTGTTGTTGATCTTCGGTATATCGTCGGAGGTGGTGGATAATACTTGGAATTCCAAAGCTTGCCCTTATATAAAACGTTTAAAATACGACTCGTCGTAACTTTCTCTTCTTATCTTCGTATATTATTTTCCCTCCGATTCCGGAGATTTTTCTTCTCTTTCTGATTTATATCGACAATTTTACTTCGTTTCCTTACAGCTTCCTATTTACATTTTCCTACGTAATATCCTACAGCCTTTATCCACGCATTACGTATTCCACTGTTTCATCCATAATGGATTAACGCTGCATACTATGTCTCTAAGCGTGTTTCGTAACTGGGGTTCATAAACTCCAGAGTTCATTCAACGTTCATCCAGCTAGTTGAGAGAGATATTTTTAGCGTGTTTAGAAGAGGTCGTAAGAGACGGTCGCTAGCCACACCGATCTCCATGCCTTCGATTTCCCACGTAAGTCTCGCGATACCCGCGATCCATCTTTGGCGGACAATGAGTAGCAGCGGCGGATCTGCTCGGCGTGGATCGAGCCGAGGCAGGAATTCCTCGTGTCGAAGGTGCGCCCAGGCAAACACGCCTTTGTCTCTCGCTCGAGAGAGTTGCCTCCGTTTTGAATGCTCGCTGGCGTGCACACGCGCGAAACCGGAGAACCTTAGCGGTGCGTAACGCACCGAGATTAATGCGTAACCTTTATGAAGCGCGACGCGACGCGACGCTCTGCGCCGAGCCGCGAGGCGAAGGGACGCGTGCGTGGGCGTGCGTGTCGCGTATTCTCTCTGCTCTGGCGAATTCCTCCGCCGCGTTAGCCTTCCAGCTCTCAACCTTTGCGCACACGGTTCAAACGAACTCTCTCTCTCTCTCCGGTCGACTTCTCGTGTCGTTCGCGATAGCGAATTCCTTTCCTCTTTTTATCCTTTTCTTTTTTTTTTATCAAAGGTTAAGGTCGCATCAACCGCATAGTTATTAGCCAAAGGCGTGTAGCAAGTGAGGGAGGTCAAAATTTCGTAATCTTTTCACTCTGCATCCTTGAACCATTCGATAATTATTCGCGAAAAAATGGCACGACGTTGAAACAATCGATGTTTCGATGTTAATAACACAGAGGGACGAATCGATATTTTTCGTACAAAGAAGTACGCGTGTATGTATATCGTTATATTGTTTCGTTTCTTGGTTGATGAATTTCATTCGATGAATTCGACGAAGACAAGCGGATTGCGAATTTTATCAGTTTCCGCGTTACTTTTAAGGAGTCGTTTCAATTTGTATTCGTTTCGAGGCCACGTCGTACGATACGTTAGGGAGAGAGTAGGATCGGTTGATTCATTTTAACGAAGCTGATTCGTTTGATAGCAGATAAGAGACGCGCATTTGCGAGACGAGAAACTTGGCAATTAGAGGAAATGCGGGTCAACGCGAATAGCGATACCGGCGCTAACATTTTTGCGCAGTTAGCGCTGTTAATGGACGTAATCGACTGATTCGAGCGATTTTAATAGAACCTCCTCCCAGGCAGAACGCTTAATTGTTTCGTACTGACCCCGAACGCGTGTTTTAATTTGCCAAGCGGAACTTTTTCCAACGACTAAACAGACAGCAAGAGAATAACGAAGATATCGCTTTATTTGTACTTACCATTTGCATCGAATTTGTTTTCCTTGCCTGGCGATTCCTGTCGTTCCGTTTTTCCCGCTGCGTTTGCCCCGCTGTCGTTCGATTCTTTATTCCTGCGAAACAAAGTAAATAAACGTGATCCTTATTGATCGAAAACAAATAAAAATAATCCTTGTTAATCGAGCGAATCGTGTAAGAATTTTGATGGTTGTTTAAAATTGGACGGATTAGGCTGTGGATACGAACTGTCTGATTTTAAAGCCTCAAATATTGCTTGTAAGGAATAGAAAGATCTCAATCTTAAAACGATACACGAAATGATCTACAAAGATAGAAATATTTGTTGAAAAAAAAACGAAGATTTCGAAGATACAACAGAATCAGACATTTAATACGTTACAACCTAATAACATTTTTGTGTTGCATTGCGTTTCGTGCAGACACGTAATTGTAACGAAGTCAATGAGATAGTCCGTGCTGTTTCGTTTCCGCATATCGAATCCTTTTACGTTAGCTAAGTGGGCAGTTAACTGTTTTTACGTAGCACGCCAGGTAAAATGACCGAAATCTTTCAAATGGTGTTTGGAAGCATACCATTACTCAGCGTAACTACAGCCCTCTGAAATTTCACCCTTTCACTTAAACGCGCTTCGTTCGAATGCAGCAGGATCTTTTGGAATGTTAATCGCTCGCTTTCGATTTTATTGTATCGTTTACCGATGCCACGTGCGTGATCGATTCCACCTATTCATCGTATCGGTTTCATGCCGATCAAACGGCGCGAAATTAAACGGAAGATGGACGCGCGTAACTTGGAAACGCTAAGCATCCAATACTATTAAGTTATTAAATAGTAATAGTTATT
This sequence comes from Bombus confusus, assembly GCA_014737475.1. Classification (NCBI taxonomy): domain Eukaryota; kingdom Metazoa; phylum Arthropoda; class Insecta; order Hymenoptera; family Apidae; genus Bombus; species Bombus confusus. Next base: position 2,902,979 of record JACXIV010000035.1, read on the forward strand.
AATAGTAATAAGTCGTTCAACTTCTTTCATTTTGCATTATCGACTTTTAATGCAGCATCGTTTCGTATCTGTCAAAACTGTATCGTCTTTTGGTTGTTTATTTCCTCAATTAATTAGTACTTAATCTTTACGCCCTTAACATACAAAACTTCTCATTGATTTATCGACAAAAGTAATTAACATTTCGTATTGCCGTCGAAGCAATGAGCTACTGGTCGATCATTGAACGCAACGATTAAGAAAACACGTTCGAGATCGTTTAATGGTCCATTCGTAATCCTGCAAGAATCATTTAAGACGAGTAATTCTTTAGAAAAGAATTTGCGAGGCTACCTAACAAGCAGAAAAAGATCACTATTTAAGATAATAAGATAATAATATAATATTATTATAATATTATTATAATGATCTATCAAGATAATAATAAAAGATCCTTATTTAAGTGGCGCGAACATTTATCTTCCTACGAAATTACGTCCTATTCCGATTCCTACGAAGATACGTTGTCCTTAAATTTTTCTTAAATTTTCCGACAAACTTCTCGAGAACACACCAACGAACATTAACGTGCGTTTGCCCAATTCTCGATCAAGCTTTGCATAAAAAACCAGCAAAGCTTACGAAACGACCTAATAACTCAATTATGCATCGAGCGAGGCGTGGTTCGATCGTGCTATAAATAAACAGGAGTAGCGTTTTGCAAGCATAAATCATGGCGGGCATGTTAATCGCGGCAAACTAGGGAAATGCAGGGCGGAAGCGCAATTTGCTCACAATTAAAGAACCTCGCCGCGTGAGGTTTCTCGACGCGATCCATAGTTGGGAATTAATGTACTGTGAACTGGTACCTACTTAGACTGCTTCCTACGTAAACACTGTGAATAAGATAGCAGATCGGCGCGAAAAGCGTATTCCGGTAAAATCTAGTAGATGGTATACTTTGATAATTCGCAGTAAGACAGCGAGACCAGTTTTGGAGTAAAATCAGCCAGCTGATCGCAGGTATCTCGCGACCGATCGTTGCGTACGAACATTGCTTTTGTTCCCTGTTTCGAGAACTGGTTTGAACGCCAAGTTGAACGACACGTTTATCGCCAAACATATTGTTCGAGCCTAAAAACTTCCAGCTTGTTCAAATGCGTGGATCGAGAGCAGCAAAGTGTGACAAGGATCGTTCGCTACGACTGGTGCGAGAAATTGTTCAACTTTGCTGTTCTCTTTACTTCTTCTTCACGGTCGTATCTCTTCAGATATCTTTTTTCTTGGAACGCTTCACTCGCAAAAAACGCGGCATATAGAAAAATGGAACTACGTATTCCGTTTAAAAGATCACCATTGAGTGTATATTTTTTAAACTGCGTGTGCTGTAATCTCTACTATTGTATTATTGCGTTTACCGTTGAGAGACAAATACGCGTTGACAAAGTTAAAGTACAGTCGTCCATTAATTCTGATCTTTGGGCCATCTTCTCTTCGGGTGTTTTTCTATCCTTAAAAAATCTCTCGAGCTTCAAGATGAAACGAAAGAAACGTAGTTTCACGTTGCAACTTTACGCGCAAAGATTTTTTTGAAACGTTAGAAGGACTTTTGTCCGTCGAAACGAATGCGAGATTGAGATACGAAAATTCAAGAGGCGCAGCACAATCCAGAGATAAATAGCCTAATGTAGTCGCGTAATGGTACTACTTTAATCATAATTATAGTGAAAGTTCATTAGAAAGGAGTCTACCGTGGTCAGACAAGTTATACTTCAATCATTTAAACCGGGGAAGACGAGTTAACTGGTTACTCTATTTGTAACTCGATGTCTTCTAGATATAAAAATGGCTTTACTTTGGGATCCCTTATCTTTTTACGCGTCCTTTCGTATTTCAGAAAAAGATTGTACTATAATTGACACTTGCACGGACTAAGATCCACCTAATTGATTCGTCCGTATTCGTTCTTATTTTCGTGATTACAGAAGTGTTCGTTTAACACATTCGCTGCTACAATGCTGTTGACGTAACTATCGTGTTTTTGAGTTCGTGCATTTCGATGAAACCCAGATCATGGTGATCAATGTATTAAAATAATATTTACGTACATATATAAGTATCGTACTTTTCGAAACGAACATTTTTCTGATAAGAAGGAAGATACAGCCGCCTAGGACCGGTTGTACCTTAGTAGCAGCGATTGCGTTAAGGCATGACCCGATTAACAGGTTAATACGCAACGAAGATGAAGACTCGAAGACTCACGGATTCGTGTATTCTAAAGAATTCGTTTCCTCCTCTTCGCCAATCGTCGCCAAGTTGCTCTGCCAGTAATAATCTCCGTCGTCGCTTTCCTCGCTCGTGTCTTCCTCGTCCATAATTTCCTTGTTATTTTGGGTACAGCTATTCGTTAGACTATGCACGCTAATATCGTTACACGATCGATAGGAATCCTCGCTTTCGCTGCTCTCTCGTCGTCCAAGTACATCAGCTTTAACCGGTGAAGCAATTTCTCTCGGCCGATCCAAATTCTCGCTTCTAACGTCCTTCTTATCGTCCTGTTCATCTATCGGCTCATTAAACTTCGTAACCTGTTCTCCTTCGTCGTCAGAATCTTCTATTTCAGTGGAAATCGTAAGCGAAGTCCTAAGCTCCGGTTTAGGTCTTACCGGTTGCTGATAGTTACTGTTACTCACGTTTATTACCTTCGTCCTTTCACTATCATCATTTCTTCGTTCATCATCGTTAATTTTACATCTACTCTTCTCCTCGTCGTCCTCGCGCATCGTTAAATTCGCCCTGCGAGGCGAGAACGCTTTCGCTTTCCTTATCTCGATTATCTCCAACACCTTGTTCGTCCTGAAGCCTTCGTCCTCTCGAGGATCATAATTCTCCATAGACTCGGTGTCATCCGTTTCTTCGATTCTCTTCTTTTCCGAATCTCCAGCTTCGTCGCCGATACTTTTCGATAGCGTCGCGTTCATTTCTGAATCTCGTCTGTCGTGAGTCTTCGACCTGTCCTCCAGCTTCGCCCTGACGACGACCTCGTCCAGTTTGCCGCCGCTGATGTCAGCGTTGAGGCGCGGCGGCTCGTCGTCCTCCTCGAAACTCGTTTGCCTGGACTCGGGTAACGAGGAGGGTTTGACCTCGGTCCGGGGCACGATCGTGGGTGGCGGCGGCGGCGGAGGTGGTCTCTTCCGTCTGATCTTGACGTCTCTTCTGGGTAGCGGCTTGGGCGGTAGAACAGGTGCATCCTGGCTGTCGGAAGTCTCCATGGAGGACTGGTCGGACAGTTTCTGGGAACGCGAGTCGACGGCGCGATCGCTGGTCGGTTGATTGACGCTGATCCTGTTTACGTGATTCCTCGCCGGCAGAGGCGGAGGCGTCCTGTCCGAACCTCGTCCGCTGGACGTCTCCTTGTGCTTCTCCAGCTCCTTCGAGGAGCTCGCCGCGTGGAATTCCTCGTGGATGCTGTTCACGCGCTCGACGAGCTCCACGTCGTCCTTAATTGGCCTGAAATGCGTCGTCGAGTCGGCGGCCAGATCTGCCGTGTAAAAAAGATCAGGCCTGGCTTCGTGGCCGTAGCTCAACGGCGCGTCCTGGAAGCTCAACGGCGGCTGAAAGGTGATCGTTTCCTCGATCAGCACGGTGTTCGGTGCCACTACCGCCGTGATCTTCTCCACTTCTCCTCGCGACTCCACGTGGGTCACCGCTTCCGAGTTGGCTAGACGGCGAAGCAGGTAATCGGGAGGGTTTGACGAGTAATCGTCCAGGTTCTCGAACGGACAAATCGCCTTGGACAGTTGCGAGTCGCGGTCCGAGGATCTATCGAAGTCTTGGTCGATTCGTGAAAATTCGTTCGGCTGTTCGGAGGTTGTGGAAGCAGTCGAGGCAGTGGAAATCGTGGATACTCGGTCCGAGGTTGAAAATCGATCGATCACTGTTGACATCGAGCTGCCTGTGTCGTCCGACGTGCTTCCGTGAGTCGAGCCACATTGCGACCTGGCGTCCATGTATACCATCGCTTCTGGAGGTTCCTGCGAATGTACAGTCATTAGTATTCGTTAATCGCATCGAAGAAAAATAAGATACGTCGCTTAAAACGATTAGAGAATCGCTACCGAATCGATGATTCTACTTTGCCACTCCGGACGGATAGGCGGCAAGGAAGCGCTACCATGTGGCAGATCGAGACGATATTTTTAGGATACTTTGATACGATGCTACGAGAAAAACGAAGTTTAAAATCCTCTATTCGTTTCGAGCGTATTATTTTCATCGTTACTTTACCTGCTTCGATTTCGCGAATTCGGGCGAGCGTTCCTTGGGCGATCCCTTCGGGCTTTCTTGAACGGATCCATTGCTTTTCGGGGAAGACTCGCAGCTCTCGAACGGGCTCGACTTGCTGTCGAGCTGATTGGCTAGCTGCGTGCTGGGTGATCCGTTTTGAGAACTATTTTGCGAACTCGTCTGCGAAATAGCGTGGGAGCTACTCTGCGATCTGGATGCGTTCCAGGATTTTTTGACAGGACTCGGGTTCGCTTCACCGTCGGCCAAGCCTCGAGCTTGCCTCAACTTTCGCGGCGGTACAGGCGGAGGCGCCGATGGCAATTCGGGCGGCACTTTGTTTTTCTCCGGGGAAGTCTTTTTCTCAGCGCTCACCACTTCGGGCCTGAGCGCTCCTCTGCACCTAACCATTAGCTTGATAACTAGCTGCGACTCCTTCAATCGCCTCACGCAATCCAACCGAGTCATGTGTGTCACTGGTACACCGTCTATCGAGAGTACCTGGAAAAGAGACGCGGTAACATGACGTGTGTGTGCGCGCGTGAGATGATGCGACAAGCTCGTTTCTTGCTGCTGTTCTTTCCTAGAAACGAGCCGCTTCTCCTGGGAATCGTTACGCGGCAACCGGGTCTCGAAAATGATAAACGTCGCTCGTGACACGGAAAAGTGATCGGTTCGTTCGATCCACCCCCTCAAACGTTCGTTAAAATTACTACAAGTCTAAGTCTAATACCGAGCGACCAGCACGCAACGAATTAAGAATGCGTTCGTCTTTAAACATACAGGTTGGTTACAGAGAAACAGGACACCTGGATATCCATCTTATTAGACAAACACAAACTGCTTCGCTGCTGTTTTTTTTTTCTTTCTTATTTATCATACGCAATGTTTTACAAAATCAAAGTTGAAACATCGTTTAGACAAAGCATTAGGAAATAAATCTAGCAGGTAGCAGCGAAACTCGACAATTTCCTTACCTCGTCACCCTCTCCCAAAGTACCCCACGAACATTTCGCTCTACTGGCCGGGCTCTGCTCCGCGCAGCTCTGAACAAACAGCCTTCTAACCCTTTCAGACGTCTTATTCCCTCCTTCGAACTTCAATCCAAACCCTAATCGCTCTCCTGGTAATCTGTACACCTCGACTTCTTCCTCGAGTGGCCCATCGACTCCGTTGTTTGGGTTCTTCGTCAAGGTAACAGACAGCGGAGGTTCGTCCTCTTTCTTACCGCTACCAATGGACAATACGGTGACGAAATTCTCCGACGGTGGCTGGCCCTCGACGCTGACCACCGTCACGAAATCCTCCGTTCCACTCTTGGCGACATCCATTTTCCCGATCGTTCTTAAAGCGTTCCATTCATCGCAAGCCCGCTGATCTTTAGAGTCCGGAATGCTGGCCACTCCCTGAAAGCAGGTCCGTACCATTGTAGACGATCTGTGTCGTAATCGATCGATGGACAAGTTTTCTCGCTGGTTCCAGCGAACTTTGCCCGCTTTTACAAACTAAACGATCTTTTTACGCGTAACTCGTTAAACGACCGACCGTATTACCGCTTTCTCCGTTAATTCGTATCAACGTATTAACGTAAAGTAGGTATACCACGATATATCTTCGCGCGCGGCGTTTTACACGAGCAAGACATTTGTAATAATTATCGTACAGATGAAACTTTTTAGCTTATCAGGAAAGTAGAAGAAAAAGACGAGAGTCGCGGCTAATTCGAAGGTATGAATCATTAATTCGGATATAACGCGATAGGAACGTTCCCATCAGCTCTCATTATCTTCTGCCGCGCTATGATAGAAGATTGAACGCGCGCATCGTTTTATTAGGTTGGTGCATATGGAGCGGCGTGTTTCTTTAAATAAAACTTTTTCTGCGCGCGGTTTCTTCGAAACATCGTGGTACTTGAAGTAATTGCGTGATTTAATGCACTTTCTCGATAACTAATTGGTTTCGTTATTGCGGATTTACAAGGATTACTTTGCTTCTAGAAGTAAGAAATTTCTAGCACGGAGCTGTCACAGTTTCTTCATTTGTAGTTTCTTCTGTCGGGGATTAAAATATTGCTAGGACGAAGTAGAAAACTTCATTAACCTTTTCCAAATGCTAGATTTATGCTTCCAGAGAAGTTTTATGGCAGTCTTTTCAAATTTAAGCTCACGGCAGGAACGTGCAGAAATATTCTGGTGATTTATACCGAGCCATTAAAAGCTTTTGAAATTTTTCTTACAAAACTCGCTAGCGTTGAATACGCAGAAAAGAACTTCGTGGATGTGTAGTATGCGAATACGTATTCTTACGAATACAAGCGAAGAAGCAGGACCGAAATGGAGAGTTGGCTCGTCCGCTAAGTGTTACAGCGTGTAATACCTTGAATGTTTTACATATTTTTGCGTTTTATGCGCATTCTCTGCAACTTTTTCCTTTTACAATTTTTAAACTTCGCACGCAGAATTCTTGGCGATTTTGAATCACAAATCATCGATACGATTGTACCTTACTACGACTGTTACTATCAGAGAAGACGGAATATACATACGTACAGTCTCGCAAATATGTAGGGTAGTGGCAACTGTAACAATTGTCGGATGAATTTCTTCGTTATTAACCGAGGAAGTAGGAGAGAAAGGCGAAGTTCATAGACGATTTCGAGACACGAATCTGGTCGGGGGAAATTGTAATGTGCGTGAACAGTTGTCAAGCAGAAATCTCGCGGATTGTCATCAAGCCGGCAAACTGTGTCACGTAGCACGAGAAGATCTTCTCGGATGGTTATTAAGCGATCTTAACTACATGCCGGCGAGCTCGCGTGACCAACTTAACGCGGAACTTTCATGTTCCCGCTGTAACTGTTCGTTTTCCCAACTACTCGTGTACTGTTACAATAATACGATTACGCTGCAAATTACGAACAAATATCAAAGATGCACGAATATAAATCAGCCAGCGAAATCCACTTCTTACGCGTAGCTACGGTTTCAAGTCGACTCAAAAGATCTTATTTACGTTTGAAAAACGATCGTCGTGACAAAGAGACAAATTCTCTGTATCTGTAAAGCAAACGCTTCGAACTCTTTCCGCTGCACAAAAGACAAATATTTCGTATTCTTCTTTTCCTCGATATCTTTAAAAAGATTAAACCTTGCACTGCGTATATTTGATTATTACAATCACACTGCTACGTACCTACGTTCTTCGTCGTAGAATTTGGATTCAGTCTACGTAGATGTCATTAAAAAATATCTTTCTTCGCTGTAAGAATCGCCGATGAAAAATATAAAAGACATCGGAAGTTAATTTTTTGCGAGCGTAAAATGTCAAAGAATCGAGAATGGACGATTCAGAAAATAATTATCTCTTTGTTCTCAAAATTTCTTCTTTCTTTCGTTTACGTCATACGTCGGATAAATTGCCATTGGTGTACGAGAAGCGTTAAAATACGTGCGTATGTCGAAAGAAAATCTACTTTACGGTGTCAAACGTATTCGCAACGTTACGCAAGCGATTTTTAAATTGTAATCACGTGAGAAAAACGATAATAAAAATGTGAGCGGTATTATGGCTGCATAGAAGTATAATAAAATTGATGTACGTTAGGAAAGTTAATTCAGAATGATATACAGGTCGACCGTCGCACGTTCGAGAGTGGAAGGCAGACGACAATCGTGGTACCCGGGGAAAGAGAAAAAATCGTCCGACCGATCTTTCTTCTGTATACCTTGATCTCGCGGCGATCTCTTCTCACGATAGAGAAAATACTTTTCCAGAGAGTCGCTCGATTCCCGCGATTCCCGTCGCCTCGTCTCGACCAATAAGTCTTTGAGGGGCGACTCTTTATTCACCGCCTCTTTCGTTTTCACTCATCAGCATCCCGATCCTCTAACGATATGTATATTCGCCTTCTCGTCGCGAGAAAGTATCCTGCAACTTCTACTCGAGACCGTCACGCAGTTTCTCCTCCCTCTGTTCGTCCGATTTCCGTAGAACGCGAGAAATAGAAAGTAGATTGACCCGGGGTCACTGTCGAGCGATCAGCTGATCGCCAACTGCCCTCCCACCGCTCGCCACGGAATCACGGTCGTAATTTTTCATATTGCTACGGGGTCCTTTTCACGGAGAACGTCTCACGCGAATCACGAGAATGGAAAGTCCTTGCTTGCAGCCTCGTAAATCACTCGGTGAAACAGCCGAGGTGCACACGCAACCTTCGGACGCGACCCGCGCAAAACGTCGAAACGGCTACTAGAAAACGATATCGATCGCGCCACGATCGGGCTCGGCGATAGACAATAAAATCAACGAAGGTACACGCTCGTTAACGATTATTTCACAGATTCCAGCGTATGGCAGATCCTTCTTTAGTACGTCGTTGATCGCGAACGATCGAGCGCATCGGTGAACTTTCTTTCTCGACGGCGGACGAGGATCTGAAATTTAATTTAATCTAGGAAGCTTGTTTGGTCGGATATCATCGTCTCACGCTTTCGTGATTTTGTCAAACGGCCGATAACGGAGATGGAGGAATTTGGAATTCGGGGAACTTTCTACCTTGCGCAAGTTGGATAGTCTTGTTAAATTGGGAACGACGTTCCGATGGAGGATGATCTCGATCGGGCTGATCGTGGAGGAGATATTAAGAGAGATCTGGTTTGAGACGGAGAATGTGAGTGGAAAGAAGGCGAGCAACGATGGACCCGTAGAATCTCGATTATCCCAGCTAATCGTGATACACGTTTGTTTGAACGATCGGATTCTTCCAATAATCGTGTAATTTTAGTTGTACACGAGAGAAGATCGTTTATTTCTTGAACTATTTTATTTTATAATGTAACAGCCGCCTAAATTGTTCGTATCTGCAGTCTGATTTAGAGAATTTAGACGCTTGCTGCGTATCGAGTAGGATGCTTCTCAACGTTTCCAGGTATCACGTGATACGCTATTCTTCTACTTATTCTCTGGCTGTTTCTCATTATTCACTTTCAGACTCCGCTATCTCTCCATTTCGAGTCATCCGTGACCTTGCAGTTTATTCAGACTCTAACCTTCTCTCTCTCTACTTTGAAAATGTCTGAAACGCATCCTTAAGAGCCTTAGGATTTGCTATGCGCCATTCCTCTGATTTTCTCCAGTCTTTAACGATTAGATTATTGTACTGCTCGTTAGTCACACCCCACCTGGAGTATGTATACCCCATTTGGTCTCGTTACTTTGTTAAACGCGTGCTGTCTCTCCAAAGAATTCAACGTTGGTTTCTTCGGTTCGCAAGCAATCGATTGCACTATTCTACGAGCAGAACGATTACTATGGTCGTTCGATTACCAATAATGTCATTGCTTGATGTAAGGTCTATGGATGAACGTAGATTTGTCGCTGCTTTGTCTTTCCTACGTAAGGTAATCGATCACCATACAAACAGTTGGCATATCCTTGCGTTGATCAATTTTAATGCACCACTGAGACCTTTAAGGAAACGCTTACTATTTCGATGTCGTGCTTACAAGTCTAAATATTTCCATTTTGATACTTTGAATCACCAGAAAACATTATCCTAAATTTACCGTTTATTTTCCTTTATTACCTTATTACTGTGCTTTCTCATCTGTATTGTGCAAAACTGTTACTTTTAACTGTTTTATTCTTTTCTTCTCTTTTCTACTTTCGTGACTGTATCCGGTAACTACCTGCCGTTATAACGCAGGTATCAAAAAGTAACTAACTAAATAAATATTGATATTAAATAGAAACAGAGATCGCCTAATAAAGTCAAATATAATTTCAACGTTTCTTTACGTATCGATAGATGGACAGTTTATATCATGTTCAATCGTTCATTTTTCAAAAAAGTCATATTTTAAACATCGCAATATACGTTTATACGGAGATCATAAAGTTGACATATTTCTTGAAACGCCAGTGCAATGCAGCCTGTATTACGTTATTGCGTGCATTGCTAAAAGAAAAATTCGATTCGAAAGAGTTGAAAGAGGTTTGCTTCTCCTTGTACGAAATTTACGAGAAAGAAGCGTGGATCCGGTCGAGGATCCCGATGCCGGCTCGCTGGTAAAAAAATTTATTCGTGGCCAGTGTAGGACGGGCAGAAGCTGAAGAACCATACAAGTGCGCGTAACGGAATTCGTAGCCGCAGGGCTGAGCGCCACATTCTCGATATGCCGGCTCTCTCGCCACTCACAGCACCGGAGCACCTTCGTGAAAATATTACGAAACCTTGTTCCGATTCGCGAGATGCGCCCAATCGATCGCACCTGCCCCGGATAACATCGCTCCGTTTCAAACTTGACACAGAAATCGTGCACGACGCCGCAAAAATAAGAGGCCGTAAACGAAGTTCGCGAGATTGATAAATCGTTGGAAAGTAACAGAAACGGCAAACACCGTGTTGGTAAAAAATGTTCGATTCTGCCGCGCGTTCTCGCGAGATACGGTGGTCCGCGACAGTATTTGCACGCTAGGAAAATTCACATTTAGGAACAGAGAAACTTCGTGCGTGTACCGTGCACGTTATACAGAACATTTCGAAACTTTGTTAATGCTACGACCGGATTCGACCATCGTGATTATACGTATCGATATAATTTGGAACTAATCCGAAAATACGTATGAAAGTTACAAGACATTTTTTGCAAACGTATACTTGGTAAAATGTTGCTGTACAGTACGAATGGCGATCTTAAACGTGTAATGTTGAAGATGATCTCACTGAAAAAGTATCGTGGATTAACGATACGATTAAAATACCTCGATGATCTTCGCGAGGTGTGTGCTTCCGATAAATAGCTCGTAATTTCTATGTACGTATTCGGATTCGTTCGAGATTTTACCAACATAATTATGATAATCGTATCTCGATCGTAATATTACAGCATCGATGAAATTTCGCAACGTTTCGTATAACGTATCCAGAAAAAGTGTTCCGTACGCGTTGAAATACTTTTGCAAGCCACTGTACCAGGATACATTGTACAACCAAATGTAGCCTTCCGCGTTGAATGTCGTTCACGATCTCCCGTTCGTTACCATATAAACGATCTTAGAATTCGCGTTGGAACGCTAAGAGCACGCGCGTTGCCGCGGATTCGGTCAATTAGAAACGGCAGCGTGTTTTTACGTCTCTCGGAATGAATTTCCTCGTGAGCGAATTCGGGGCGCAGAAACGTTCGACTCGCGAGTCAAAGGCTTGGAAGAAGGAAATTGCCACGTAATGGTCTCGCCCTGTTCGGGGTAACCCTCTAACTGCTCATCCGCCTTGACACCCAAAACTATACCGCATCCTAATAAATGCACAGCTCGATTACGGCCGAGTGTAATCGGTTTGTCAAACAACCGGGACAGCTAAACCTGCTCTGAATTAATAAACCGCTCGAAACTGACCTACAACTCGTATCCATTCTACTCGCGCTCTTCTGGCCTAACTCGAACGGACATATTCTACTTCGAACGCCGTCTGGATCGTTCGTTCCCCATAGCAGACTTGTCCTTGTATCTCGTATCGGTAAATCGATTTTTCCGCGTTAACGGAAGATGAATTCTCGTCTGGAAATTCTAGTTTTGCATTCTAGGTGAATGAAGTGGTAGACGGTTAATGGGAACGGGTAACATTCTATCGCAGAGCGTAGTTAGCCACGTGGCAATTATCTTATACAGAGTGTCTCGGTAATTTGCAATATAAGGAGCAAGAGGACGAGGGACTGCGTGAAAAGGTGAATGACAAACATCAGGACATTTTTCTCAGAATATTCGTACGATAGCGGTAGAGGTGGAAATTAGTAAACTTTATGTCGAAGTGGTTAACACTTCTAAGGAAACTCTGCATCTATTCTGTTTAGTTTTCTCAATCACCGAAGCCGTCGACAGGTCACAAACAAAAGACAGTCGAATGGCAGCTATAGACGATAGACAGGCAACAATAAGTAACACTGCTAGCGTGCGGATCCGGACCAGCTCAAACCGTATTCGTACTTGTATGTACGCTTCTTTGTTAAATATACTTTTTCTATCTTACAATTTATCCACGCGTTCCTCTATCCATATAACCAACAACCACAACACTTTAGAATTTCTGTGAACTTTGCTCGAGTTTAGTTTCGAGTGTAGAATTTACTTCAGTATCGCTGCTATGTATCGGTTTAATTTTACTATTCTTTCGTAGTGAAACGTTGGAAGATGGTTAGCCAATTAATCGACGAAGTACGAAAGCTTGAGAATTGATGTTCGGTGTGATCAAAGTTGCAACGTTAAACGCGCGATCATCGCGGTTAGGTATGCGGAAAACAGAGGCGAGCATGTTAATGGATAAATTGCCACGTATATGGTAGAGCTGGCGCCCTTATTCGGAAGTATCGGCCGTTCCGCGCGGAAATGTTTACACTCGGCTAAGTGGATACCCGTAACCCTTTGGAATTCTGCATTTTCCCAGCCGTGAACGACGCTACAATGCGGCGGAATTACGTAACGATGGCGTTCTCCGTCACGCTTCACGGATTTTGACAGCGTGCTCCATTCATTACTTAAATCTCCGTGTGTTCGTTTCGCCGGGGAAAACGCCGCTTTAAATTCGTCCCATCTTCTTTTTTTTTTTCTTCGCCGCTTGCGCCGGGCGCAGAGCAAAGATTTATCGTTCCACTTTTATTTTCGTCGCGCAATTAGCATCGAAAGGTGACCAAAGGTGGTATATCGGATATTTGAATCTTGAAAAGCCGGAAATTTTTCAATTCGAAGGATTTGAAAGTGTTCGTTCGAAATTCGTGCTTTTAGAAGTTCGAGTTCGACTCGTTCCAACACCTTGGTGCTCGCGTAAAAACGTTCAAACGTAAAAGCGCGTTTTTACGCAAACGCTTGTTTTCTTTCGCTTCCTACATTTTCCATCCCGTTACTAAGAAATCGTCTTATTACGGTTTATTGCAACTAACAAAAATTAATTACTTTTGAGCGTCTAATTTGAAAAACATTGCACATTAAACAGTCGTTATAGACTGGTTTACCTTCAAATGTTCTCTTTAATATCTTTTTCAATTAGTATCCGGCCAACCAGTTAGTCATTATTTCCCTCGTTTAAACTTACTTTCAAGTCGAAGTGGTCGAACACGTTCGATCGAATCGAAATTACTATTTTTATGGCGCACGTGCAGCATCATCTCCGAGATATTTGGCCTCCGCGCCTAGAAAAACTACATTCCTCGCGTTCTTGCATTGGATGACACCTTAAACGGCTGCTTCTTAACAGGATAGACGATTCACGCTACGATCGTTTAGTCAAACTAGAGCTTTACCGATTCTACTGCGTGTTCGCGCGGAAGAATTAATAACAACAAGACTCGGCGTTTCCACTCGATTCGAACGCTTTGGAAATGACTTAGAAACACGGAAGCGTTGTATAACGTTCGAATAAAAGAAAAATCGCTTTCGTTGCGAGAGGCAGCGTGTCTTTAGAGTGTTACGCGGTAAAGGGATCGGGCCGCGTGTTGTTTGTTTGGCAAGCGTGGCGCTTCCTCGCGTCGTCGGCGTGCTCGAAACTTTCACGAGAATCAGGAATAATTATCTAGGCATCGACTATGAATACCTGGCGGCTAGAAAATCACGGCGATCCGCCGTCGTCTCTCCGCTCACAGTGGAAAAAACATGTAAAATGCCACCGGCTTTCAAAGACCCCGCGCTGTCCTCTACCATGGAAACTGGTTTCGCCGGAGAGATTTCTTGTCGATCAGAGGAAACGTCGTCTCGTATTATCCGCAACCTTTTACTCCCGCTAGGAACTGATCCCGCTAGGAAGTAACCGAATCGATCGAGAAAATCGCCAGAGACCAAAGACGGAGAAAATTTAGAGAATCCAAAGATCAAGGAGATGAAAGGCAGAGAAAATTGATAGAAACTCTAGATCGAGATATCAGGAAGATGTTTCAGGTAGTTGGTATTTTCCACTTAATCGGTCATTATTATTTATATATTTATTAGTATCAGGTCTTAGTCCGCTATTATATAATCGCTCTAGTCTCTAGATCGAGATATCAGGAAGATGTTTTAGGTGGTTGATATTTTCCACTTAATCGATCATTATTATTTATATATTTATTAGTATCATAATAATCCACTATCATAATTAATCCACTATCATATAATCGCTCTAATATTTTCGTGAGCCGGTGCATACGTGAATTGGGCATTCTGCTATTCGAGAGACAAATCATAAGAATTTCTACCATGTTCCTACGTAACATATTTTGTAGGATACGATGACCTTACGATAGTTTGTTTGATAGTAATTTGTCAAGGAGCGTTTGTTGGAGAGCTGAAAGAACAGTATCTCGATAATAGAGCGCGATAAGAGGATCATTTTTGACGTTCCCTCGATTTCATATCAGCGGTGACGTTCATCGAAGCCGTAGCGGTGACACCTGGTTAAACGGATTAAGCGAGTACGCAGTTTCGATAGCGAACTGCCAGATCGTACGAACTGGAACGTGTCGCGTTCAATATGCTACATTATCTCGTTGCGTACGTTCGTCCACTTGTCGCGATGCTTCTTCCAGTCTTTCCTGCTACACGCCCATATTCATATAGTAGCCACGATGTCATTCGCATTCCTACGATCTACCACTCGACCTTGCAAGCATCGCGACACGATCACCTTCGAAGGTCTTCCAACTTTGAATGTATAGCACGAAGCTAATGTTTAGTCACCAAGCTCGATTTAGGCTACGATTGTAGTGGAATTCCATCGAAGGCACAACAAGTACATATATGTTGATTTTCTGCTCGTGACGTCGCTTCGTTGATTAAACGGATTAAGGATTTTCACATTGCGCAATCGGAAATTGCGAATGACACATCAGGCGTAGAGATGCAGACGCGTTTTAAAGATAGTCGACAAGTCGACAAGTTTCGCGAAAGTCAGCGATGTCTAATTACCTGGTTGTTAAGGCGAGGAATATTCTGAAAATTTTGCAAGGGATGAAAAAGCACGCGTTTGGCTCCGAAACCAGGTACGCGTAGAATTTGAATAATACGAATTTGATCAACGACCTACCGAATCTCGAAACTGTTTCCCCTTAAAAATACGAAGAAAATGTGACTTATCCGGTATGTTCGTGCAGACTTCTGTGAAACTAACTGCATCGCTCTACGCTAACGCTCTAACGCTTCGTTCGTCGGAAGCTCGTGAAAACAAGTACGCGTTGTAATCGTCGTTACTCTGTTCCGCGTGTAAAGAGACGAAAGAATTGGAATCGCGACTTCTTGGATGCCTGGCGACCCTACAGAACCGACCGGGTCAGTTGCCACGACGATTACCTCTACTTACCATTCATTCGCCACTCGTTTTCATCGCCAGAAGACTAGCAAACCGTCGCTGTGCCTTGCATCCACCAGTATTCTAACCACGTGATCCTCGAACGCAGCTTCTTTCGACTTGTTACCAGGCTGTACAGGTTTCCTCGCGTAACCCACCTTTCGCGGTATACCGTTAAAGTCTCTCTCCGGTATCTGTTCGACCAGTGATTACGCGATCGATCGCAGATGTACGATGGCAGAGCTTCTTCGAGCGGGAAGAAGTATCGCGTTCGATCGAGTTGTTGGAGGCGTGAAGCGGGAACCGCGACGAATAGACCAAGTCGGCAACAGCAACAGCGGGCACAAGGAGAGATATGTGGCGATTGAGCACGATCACGTGGCCAGCACACGCGGAAATCGATGGTTCGACGTGCATTCGGGACAACGCGCCGTGCCGGACTGGCTCACCAGTAGGCTGACTTTCTTCCACGCCGCTCCGCGGATCGCCCCTTTGATTACAAACACCGTCTCCTGTCTCTTTCCCCCTTTCTCTTTCCCTCCTTCCCCCCTGTCTTCCCTCTCCAGCTGCTTCTCTCTTCCTCTCACATCTCCACTCTTTTCCTCTCCGTTCGGCTGCCTACCCGCGTCCCCCGTTCACTCAACCTCCTTTAACCGCGAGCCAAGCGCCCATCCGTACCTCCACCATTCCAGTCCCCTTCTGTGGCCTTTCGAGCAATTTGGCCGGACCTGTCCGCCGAGCTTCGAATTCAGTGACACGAATCGATGAGCAAAAATCGAGAGTTTAGGATGGTTGGATAAGATCGGCGTGTTTGGAGATCCACTTCTTCGCCGGTGAGAAATTAGTCGCGCGGATTTCCACCGGTTCGAACCTTTGGAATTTAATAACGTTCGCCAATGTGCAAAAATGGAGAGTTTAGAGCGCTTGGCGTAGTACCAGTTCACTCGGAGATTCCGTTCTTTTTCGCGAGAGATTGCTGCCGTAACTTTCGAAGCAACGTGGTCGGACCTGTTCGCCGTTCGAATTCGAACCTCTCGCGAGCTAAACCAACGAGTTATAAATTTCCCAATTTCATCGCCGATTCTCGTTCCAAAGAAATCTACTCTTCTCAAAAGAATCTACCAGTTACCTTCTAAACTCCGCCAGTCGTACGGACAATCGGACATCGTTCCGATGTGAATTCTAAAGAACACTCGTACCCGATGTGTCGTGGATTTTTCTATTCTTTGATCGATGAAGTCGATCGGCTTTCCGAGTGGCTCGTTTCATAACGCGAGCGTTCGTCAATGCGCAAAAATCGACAGTTCAGCACGACCGTGTCTACGTATTGACCGCGTTTTGTCGAATTGTGAAATGGAGAGAATCGAACGGAGTAAGGCTGTTCGAAAGGTTTCGCACTTTCGAAAAAGTTATCAGATTTGAGCGTCGTAGAGCGTTGGTGCGTTCGAGGAGAGTCGTAAGGAACCGATCTCACCATCGTATCGCTTCGACGCGCACCTTGCTTCGACGGTGTGGCCTACCAGCCGATCCAACCCAACGAGATTCTTGCGGTGTGCTCGCGTATTATCCGCGGTCGTCGATGCCGCACTTGACGCTCCGAATGGGGCGCGCGTATTTCCACGTTACGCACCGATTAAGCGGTACGCGCGATTTCTGCTCGAGTTACGCACCATCAGTCACTGGTACACCTGTTCAAACTCTGCCGGTGCGTGGGCCGAACTTTTGGAATTTTGTCGAGTCGAAAATGGGTAAAGAGAAACGAGCGAAGAGAAAAGAGGCTACGCAAATTGTACTAATTCCTAGAACTATGGACGTTTGGTATACGTATAGCTACGTAAATTATACATTTCAATTAGAATTAGATATTATTTCACGCTTGAATTTTAGACTTAGATTTCCCATAAATATCCGTAGCTTGGTTAGAACGTACGAAACGTTCGTTTTCTTCGATTGAAATAAATATACTTTCGCTTCTCACCAAAGCAGCTGTATTAATTGAACTATTGTCTGACTGAAATCTTGACACACTTTTGCTCATCCAGATATTTATTTTCCGTGAATATTTCTGTTCTGGATTTTATAAAATCTTCCCAGGGCTGGCCTGTTCTTAATTTTCAACGTTGATATCCTTACGACAATGATACATTCGTTAGCGCCATTTTAGAGGATCATCAAGTCGGATAGTGAAATTGGACGCTTACGATAAACCCGAGGTCGATCAGTTTGGATTGCAAGAAGCTCGTCGCACGACGGGATAGCGACATTCTTTGATATTAACCCGCTAAATTCGAATTTCGAGGAAACGACGTTTCGCGCGAAATCAACCTGACAAGTACGGACAGACGAACGTTTCTTCCTTATCTTTTTCGATGTTCGTCAGAAACTGCAGCTTTAAACGCTCAGTTTTTGCAAGAGATTGTTGGTTGCTCCTACGAGATTCTGCGGCGCGCCGACGTCCCATATTATCCTCCGACTTTCCATAACGATTAAGCCAGGAGAAAAGTGCCGCAGGCGTACTCTCTGTACGCCTTCTTCTTCTTCTTCTTCTTCTTCTTTGCTATTATTACATTCCCCCAGTTCCGTCTCTTAAGGCAAGCGTGTTCTTTGGTCTAGTCCTCGTCGACCGAGTTCGAACGTTCTTCTCTTCTGACGATCCACGTAACTCGAGGTTGCGCCTACCCATCGCGTGACAATTCGCGTGGAACATCAAAGAGAACGCGAACGACTGTTTTCTGACGAACTAGCATTCTGACAAATGCGTCGGAATAATCAAACGTATGCACGTACGTATCCACGTTGATTCTTACGACAGTGATTACGTTGCATACGTTTCGTTTTCTCGAGATCCATCGATGATCGGTGGTTAGTTTCCAGTAAGATCTCGCTTAACGCTGTTGAACGTAGCATTCTTGTGGTTAATCACCAACTGACGAAGCTAATCGCGACGTCGACGAAACTTTGGGACTGTGTTCCTGCTTACGACAGTGATTACGTTGCATACGTTTCGTTTTCTCGAGATCCATCGGTGATCGGTGAGTTTCTAGTAAGATCTCGCTTAACGCTGTTGATCTTGTGGTTAATACTTGTGGTTAATCACCAACTGACGAAGCTAATCGCGACGTCGACGAAACTTTTGGGACTGTGTTCCTGCTTACGACAGTGGTTACGTTGCATACGTTTCGTTTTCTCGAGATCCATCGGTGGTTAGTTTCTAGTAAGATCTCGCTTAACGTTGTTGGACGTAGCATTCTTGTGGTTAATCACCAACTGACGAAGCTAATCGCGACGTCGACGAAACTTTGGGACTGTGTTCCTGCTTACGACAGTGATTACGTTGCATACGTTTCGTTGTCTCAAGATCCATCGATGATCGGTGGTTAGTTTCTAGTAAGATCTCGCTTAACGCTGTTGAACTTGTGGTTAATACTTGTGGTTAATCACCAACTGACGAAGCTAATCGCGACGTCGACGAAACTTTTGGGACTGTGTTCCTGCTTACGACAGTGGTTACGTTGCATACGTTTCGTTTTCTCGAGATCCATCGGTGGTTAGTTTCTAGTAAGATCTCGCTTAACGCTGTTGAACTTGTGATTAATTCTTGTGGTTAATCACCAACTGACGAATCTAATCGCGACGTCGACGAAACTTTTGGGACTGTGTTCCTGTCGGATATCCTGTGTTGCTCCCGATGGCAGCAAATGGTGTTGAACGCGGCAAGCGTTTACCACCGTATCACGACGATGCTGCGTTTAACAGCGTTAACACTAAACCTACCAGAGCGGTCAAATTAACCGCTTGTAAATTTCTAGACAAATTTTTGCCATATTTAAACGTTATCAAATCGCTTCGTAATCTACGACTTTTCATAAAATATATATTTCTACGATGTATACTTCGGTATTTATTTCTAGTTTGCTTTTGTTTTCTAAGAAAAATTTGTAGTCTGTCCTGCTTATAATATCTACGATAAGTATACAAAAAGTGTCGGTAGGTTTAGTGTTAAGCGTGACTATCCCAGTTGACGCGAGTATCCGCGAAAGCCTCAAGACCCTCGCTCGAACGAGACGATTCTTACGGTTAGTCTTGATTTCTGCGTCCTAACAATTACGGAGTGCGTGTAGTAACCAGTTAACTGCGTTCGACGAGTATACGCGTCGTCGCTTGTATTTATTTACGCACTGTACCACCTAATGCCATGAGAAATTTCTAAAAGTAAATTCCCCCATTAATCGGTTAATCGTATTTATGAATTCGTCGGAAAACGCATTCGCTGTGACCGTAGTCTAGAGAAAGAAGAATTCGCACGGCGCGCAAAAACGTCGTATCGGAGGATGAATGAGAAACTCGCGGCGGCTCGTATCCCAGAAGCAGCTGGACTATCGCGAGGAAAACGCGGTACTCGAGTTACGTCGATTCGATTCTCACCGATATAGCACTCGACAGGTAATCCTGTCAGACGTGTCCGACATACCACTGGGCCGTTTTGCAAAACCGCAGACCCATCGTGCGGCCGCGAACAACGTCGAATCCGTCGACCATTGACGTTTCCTCGCTGCCACCGCATCGATACGCACACAGCCCGATTCCACTCGACTACATCGTTGTTGATTATTTACCATTAAAGGCACTTTCGCCGGTAAAACCGTGCCGGTTGGTGGCCACGCGGGCGAAAACGCCGGTCGGAATGTCGGAAGTGGAATTATGCAAAAGCCGCAACAATGCAACGAGTCGCGGAGGTTGGAAAGCGGCGACGGCCGTGAGAATGTTGCGCGAGTCGTTTATCGGGATCGGTGATTCAGAGCCAGAGGCGAGAAGCGTTCGTTTTCCGCTCGAGTTTCGACGCGCGTCGTGCTTTCTGCCGCCGTTAGAAACTTTATGGTGCGCTGTATACGACGCCACTCGGTTGAAAGGGAAAAGAAGCTTTGAATAAACGCTCACCCCGCGATCTAAAGACACGTTCGATCACTCGATTCGTTTCATAGATCAACGTAACCTACTGGACGATTTGCAACCTGTTACGCAGAACGCTTGCGCGTTATTACGTTTATCGTAGCGCTTATATACCAATTAATCGCAAGATCTAAATAACCACGGATCGGAAAAGATTCAACTTAGGAAAACGAAACTCGCAATCGGACGAAAAATATTTCGAAAATAAGAGTATCGTCTATCGTACAAATACTTTCCGCTATATACCAGCCGCTACAAGTATTTGGTACGGTTTTACGTACACGTTTCCCCTATAATCAACCGCATAACACATTGTGTCGTAAATGAAATCGATCCTCGCAGTCCAGGTATCCAGTATCCAGACGCTTAACGACTTCGCTACTCGATTCGTTTCGCTTCCTCCGCGTTTCTATCCATCGCACTTGCCTTCCGCTCGAGGATGAGTTCTTCCTGGCATGCGGCGCGCCGATAATTTGCCGCTAAAAGTACTTTCGCTCGCATAACCGCGTTGCACAGCGAATATGCATCAGGACTGTAAGAAACAGGCCGGAAGTCGTTTATCGCCACTGAACTTAATGAATGGTATCTGTATCACGGCGCGGCGAAGGTTTTTCATCGTTTCATGTGGCGTGCAGTGTCTGCGGACGTCTTACTGCCTCTCATAGGGCTATAACGACCCCGTGTGTAACGCCGTCCGCGCTCGTGACGCGTTTATCCGCAGATCGAGCAGAGGCGATCACGACAATTATGAAAGAAACGCTGGCAAAAAGCGCGACCATGCAGCTTACGACGCTTTCACCAGCGCGAGACTCGGTCACTATCGTGTTTTCTAATAGAGGATGTTGTTGCATCGAGGTTGTTCGTCCCGGATACTTTCCGGAACGCGATTTACAGACGATAAAATCGGAGCGGTTTACGCGAATCTACGTTTTTACATTTTGCGCGATTCGGATGGTTCGCGCACAGCGCGTACGAAACACGAGAATCGGATTAATCGTGGCAGTTCGATGGTTGATTTTATTTCACTGGGTTTTTAAATGTCAGCGAAATGATGAGCGAAATGTCACGAAGTAACGAGCGTCGAGACTGAATTATATAACAGGTATAGCCATCGCGAGAGAACGCGCGAAATACTGTCCAACTTTGGCAAATTCGAGTAGCCTGCCAGACATCCGGGTGAACTCGCGTCTTGCACGTGTCACAATTATCGGCCAATAACGTTCACCCTTGGCTTAACATCGTTAGAATGTAAAAGAAAGTGACGTTTGATTTGTCCGCAAAGAATTTAATGGCCTTATTGCCTGTCTAAAAATTACCGAATGCCTCGAATTAAACGTTCCTGCGAGAAATCTGCGACGTTGTGATTTTTTTCGCGCGCGTCCCCATGAAACGCGCATGGGTACCACATTGATATCAAGCGCGTGTGTTAAATTTCAATAGAGTTTATTCTTCCACCGATATTTTCCTCCAATCTAGCCACGTAATTAAGAACTCTTTGTTTCCTACCTTATCCTAATCTATGTTAGTTGGTAACGAACTTTATTTGTATAAATTCGTGTGTATTTCTATGAATTTATTTTGCACAAATCTGTAACAATTTCATACTTGGTTTAATGTTTAAAGCGTACCGTAAACGAACCAACAAACAAGTAATTCGAACTTCGAGGGAAGAGTTAAAATCTTCTAGTTACTGACGTTCTCGTAACGAAGCAGTGTTTATAGAGATTTTCGAGCTATCCAAGTTCATCCATGTTAGAAACGAGAGAAAGGCGGTTGTTTATTCCTTTCTGAACAAACATACACTGATCGCAACTGCTTCGCTGCAACTAAATCTTCCGTGCAATTCGTTAAAGCGTAGATCGACTCTGCTTTGTTCGGTACGATCGCTTTGGATGTCCGCCTTGGATGAAATACGCGCGAAAACGATCGTTGTATCGTCAACGCGGATGAATCATCCGCGATAGTGTAAATTCGCCGCTAGTTTCTCGATCGAGCCATCGAAAATCGTCCGGATATCCTGCAGCGATTCATCGGTGTTGGATCGATGGTTGAGACGAGGAGAGGGGCAGCGAGAATTCCTGGCAAACGACGATTCGTCGAACGGGAGTTACGGCTGCGGGCCCCTGCTACGTTTTAACGGTATATTTCCATCGCGCGAAGATCTGGGTTGCTGGTACGAGCGGCGGCACCGGCGCAAAGTGCGCGTCTGATTTCGCTTCCGCGAGGTCGATAATTAAGGAGCTGAAATCGTAAACGACGCGAATGGAGAAAAAATAGAAAACGATCGTTTCTAGCGGCAAAGAACGTAGGCTTTACGCGAAGTACGGTAAAGATGGTTGTGAGCGTCGAAATAATTGACTTTAGCTATTTCCACTCGGCATTTTTGTTTGTACAGTGATTTTACATTGGACATTCGATTTACTTTACGAGCGTACATTCTTCCCTGTGGGTATAATGAATTATGACACGATATTCCATCCTTTGCTCGACATCTCTGCCTTCTTTTCGGTGACTGACCCCGACCACGCGTTTCCCATTGGCACGCAACGCGAAAACAGCCGTCGAGCGTTCGGTGACACGCGACTGCACGGGAAAATAATCGCGTTTCATGTGGTTGAACAACGTTAACGATGAAATCACGCCGTTATTCCTGTCGCGTAATCGTCATCGTTGCCAGTCGCGTGTGCAGTTAACTTTTACGTAATAATCGAGGAAAGCGTGCCTCGCCGCAACTGCTCCGTTTGCACCAGACTAGGCCGTCCTTGTCCGAGTAATTCGAGGATCCAGCGGGAAATTACGCCAAGCTGTGCTTTGCCATGCTAAGCTCAAAGACATTTCCTTCGCTACGTACAGGTTGAGTCGCAAATGCCCGTCCGTGCTGGAGCATGGAGCGCGGCTAAACCTACGCGTTAGAATCCTCGGCTGTAGGTTGCATTCACAGAGGTCACGCAAAAGTGGACGAGGTGGAGAGAAAAAAAGAGCGAACCGAGTCACAGTTTCGGACCGACTTCAATTCGAACGCGTAACGAGGACGATCGACAGCTCGCCTAGCAATTACCGATTCCACAGACCGCTCCGTGAACATCGAATCGCGTGGAAGCCGATCGAGCAACGGTGCATAGGCGTCGCGTGCCAAGAATTTCGCACGCTGTTACAGTTCTTGCGCTATCGAACTGCCGTTTAAAGCATTTTTCGGAGCGCTCCGATTTACTTACGAGAACAACATTCTTCCGTTCAAAGAATTTTTACTACTTCAATAAGATCGCAACGTATAAAGTAACCGGTTTCTGACGGATCGTGTATCGGCGAGCGAGACTTAAACGGATAAAGAAAGATTGGAGTCAGATATGGAAAAGAAAATTCGCAGTTTTTAAACGACGCGCAATATCCTCTACAAAGATAAGAGTATTTATCGATAAAAGAAACGGTTAAAAATACTATCGAGCCGATCGAAGCAACGGTGTGCGCGTGAGTCACTCGAGATTCGCATCGGTCGTCTTCGTGAATCGAGAATTATAAAAGATGTACGACGTTAAAAAAATTATTCTTTTACGTCTCCTTGAGATCTGCCATTGCCAGAGTCGTCCTCTGCTTTCAACATGCGAGCTGATAGAAACGAGTCATCCGTTTCCGGAGAATCGAGAATTGATCGCGTATCTGTACAACCTTTTGTAAATCGAGAAATTTACCGAAAAATGCTTGTAATTTCGATGTAACTGGCAATAAACTCACTCGCGCATTCCATTGCTCTTTTACTTTTTTCTCTCCAAGTAGTCGCGCATTCCAGATGAGCGTCGAGGATGATGCGGGAAAACGAAAAGGCTGCAATGGCTGCATGGACTTTCGTGAAAGCGAATCTTTTTTTCGCGGATCGTCTCTCTCTCTCTCTCTCTCTCTCTCCCTCGTTCTGCCTGTCTCCGCCTCTCTCTGCTCGGAGAGAAAGAGCGGAGACTGCCGCCTCCGGCGACGGCGCAAAAGGTATGCGGCAGGTGGCTTTCCGATCGGAGTTGGTAGGAGTCTGGATAAACGCGCGCGCGCATCCGTGCAACTTCGAACGAGGACAACGATCTCCGCTAGTCTGTTTTGGAACCGTATCTCTATATGGTGTCCAGCAATGTCCTTCTCGATCTTCTTATTACCAAACCGCGGACATTTAGGCCAACCGAACGGAGACCTTGAACAAGGGTCTGAAGCCCACTCAGCCGATTCGGCAGATTTTGGAACGAAAGCGGCTTCTAACTTGCACCATGAGTTTCAAACACCTAAAGTTCTTCTTGCGTTCGACGTAATGTCGCGGATGTAATATCCGCGACTCGCGTTACTCGCGCAACTGAAACGATCGACCGGAGGCTGTAGAACCTAAAAAACAGTTCTTTGCCATCGATTCAACTTTGACTTTGAGCGAAATACCGCGCCGCTACCACCGAGCCTTGCTCGAAGTTTCCACGCAATTCGTATTCTTACGAACGTGATTTGACGAATGGAAACTGGATAGAGAGGATCTTTTTGAAAGCCAAGAAGAACGAGCCCGCAAGAAGATGCGTCGGCACTGGAAACGCGCCGCTTATAGTTTACAATTATATAGACATTTTACAATTACTTGGACGCTGTTACCACGGTATCCCAACTTTCCTCCCGTCACAGCCGTCCGACTATTAACGCGAATTCTTCTTTCCCCGACTCGGTCAGAAGAAGCATCCTCTTTTTTTCCACGATGTTCCCTTGATCTCTCCGCGAGCTTGGACCTGCCCGCGGCGCGCCAGGAAACAGCTTACCGGTTTCCGACATAGGTGTCAAAACGGCAGGAACAAAAAGCAACGTTTCCGTGGAAACGGCTCGTTTTCGTGGGTTAACGACCCTGAAATTTTGCGATCCTCGAGGAGGCACGGTCGAGAGAGGTAGAAGAGGGTGGTGAAAAGGGAGACGGTACGGTCAGAGGTATAGAGAGACGCGAAGAGGACGAGGCTTCTTCCTCTTCTTCCTGCCCACGTACGGGAACGGAGATAAAATTGGAGACGGTTCGAGGAACAGGTAGTAACGGTACCTGCTGGCTCGAGCCATCTCTTCAGGCATCTACCTTCGAATATCGCACTTTCAAGTTTTCAATGACGCACTCGGCTTAATGAGCTTATCCGCGAGGACCGATCCATCGATTTCCATGCAACGATGGACAACGTCGGTGACTCCTTGGCCAGATCTGCCAAGCATTTACGACGCGTTACAACGAGACCGTATCTAATTAAATCCGTGTTTCGTCACGCCATTATTAAATGCGTCACGTTGCGACAGTTTCTCATTCTGTCCATTGACGAAATCGCCTCACGCGCGTAGCGTAAACTGGGTTAACATTGGCAGATACGAGCTCGAACGTTTCCAACGAAATTTTTACGGTTCTATGGTTTGAACGAAGATAGTCCAGAAGAAGGAGCATTTCGTCGATGATCCCACCGACGGTATTTATTTTCATCCCCGAAATTTCCTCCAAAGCTATCGTCGACTGGTGGGCTATCTTTGAAAGAAGTATCGAAAAAATAAAGGCGAGTGTTCCTTTTGGAAATTGTACTCGATTTGCTGTTCGCTTGAGAAACGGAGCAATCTTGCTGTAACCCGTTACGCTGGTTAAGTCCGAACAACAGTCGCGAACCATCTCCTTCGAGACGCTTAAATTGCCGTTAAAACTCGTGACAGCACGATCCAGAGAAGCTCGCATCGAACGACGAGTTAATCACATATCCCCGAATATGCTCGTCGATCGGTGCTCACCTTGTATCGATGCACTTTTCGGTGTTCCGAAGTCCAGCAAGTGGTCAGAACCGTATACAATATTTGTTCAAGCTCGTCTGTTCGACCTATTGTTAACGCGTTCTACGCAGGTCGCGCAAACATCTTTCCTACGTATTATACAAAAGCGTAGGAATTTCCTTGCGCGCATTTTCCGAACGTTTCTTCTTCCAACGAATATCTTTATCTTCCTGTGTATCGTCTGGTATACAATCAGCCACAAAAGAGTTTACGACCCTCGTACAAAAGAGCTTCTTTCTCATTGAAACGAAGCGTACGTAACTTCTCGCGTGAACGATAATACGAAGTATTGATAAAACCGCTCTTGGTCTTGATACGGAACGCACGAATTTTCCAGTGAAACGTCCGAGCGTTTCATTTGCACGATGGTCTTCTTACAGAGTGAACGCAAAGAAAGAACGATCGTATCGTCTCAACGCTAGAAATGTTTCCTTTCGTATATAATTCCAATTTTGTAGTATTCACGCGTATAAACGCCGGAATGCAGAAAGAAAACGTTGAAATTTCCCGTAAATGCAAATGTTCGCGGCGGAACAATAACGCGAGAGAGGAGAAAAATATTTTTACGCGACGCCACTCGACGTGCCAGCCTGTTAATTCAATCGCAGAGCCTTCGGTTCCACCGTTGCGTTACCTGTTTCACAGAAACGCAGTAGCCTTCCTTCTTACGGCAGTTGAATCGATAGGCAAAAATCGATCAAAGGGTGATCGTGATTGGAATTCGTGTCTCGATCGGCGGGGCTCCGCTGGTAAAACCGTCATCGTGGAATAAAAGGATCGCAAAGGTCGCGACGATTCCGAGTCGTGACGCGAAAAGGCACGTTCTTGAAACGTGGAATCGAGGTCAGTCTCTCGGTGAACGGGCTGCAGTTGCACGTACATACATACACCGAGTGTCACGACGAACACAACAGACACGCGGGAGATGCAAAACGAGGAACGAAATCGGGATATACCTGTTTGCCGTTCCGCGGGCCGACGATTCCCAAGAATCCCGTCGTCGAAGGTGCCGCCATATTTGGTCGTGGCAGCTTTCTAAGTTGTTCCTTCGAAACTCATTCATCTCGCAGGCGATCGAAAACCATTGCTCGAGCCAATAGAAGGGCTTCGAATTTCCAACATACTGCCCATAGAATCAGCCTGATTTTCAAACACGCGACAACTTTCAGACGTAGGCGAACGACGCGACAAGTCGTATTTCTCATCCTTCGTAAGAGAGCAACTGTAAAACCAATGTAGGTATCAGCTACCGATTCTGTACGGGAACTGTCTCTTCGATCAATTGTGGCAACAAACGCGTGTCTTTGCCATCCTCTTGTATATCTTACGTTAGTTGTGCAAATTAACATAAATTTCATCACCACTGCCACAATTTTTTAACGTTTCTTAAATCTTCTAAGGTTGCAGATATTACAGCGTTATCGTAGCGAGTGCTAGTAGATCGTAGGAATTCTTAAACATACGTTTCAACGTACACGTACTTGTTACCTATACGTACGCTTCCGCGTAAGAGTCTTGGGACATTTAGTATTTTTGATAGAACGGTAAAAACACGAATTGTACGTTGTATTTTAATTAAATCTACAAGAATCTATTAGAATACTAGCGTACTTTCTTTATCGTATAACTCGATATATTTTCCTTAATTATCTATATTTTTCTATCTATTTATCTATATATTCTATATATTCTATATTTTTATCTAACCCGTATATCGCATCGAGACTTGTAAGAGAGAGAGAGAGAGAGAGAGAGAGATAAATAGACAAGACGAGGCAGGTTTGTATTTTTCACAAAAAAGTGTTTTATTAAAAAATTCGTATTTGGTAAATAAAATTCTGTCTCCATTTTACGTATAGCGTAACGTATAATCGTAATAGTAAATTACACTTAACGGGGTAGTCGGACACACGAGGCGGCGGGATTGCGAATGGAATAAAAGCTTCCGTCGGCCGTCTCGGTTTCTTTTCTTTTTTTTTTTTTTTCCAACGTCGAACATTACAATTACAATTATTACGGCGATTAGTAACATTCCTGCATCTTTTTTCCTCCTATTCGATATCGAAGAACAACGACTCGTTACGAACAATCGTACGTTTCTTCCTGGCTTGACAACGTGGCACGTCAAAAGGGATTGATTTATCGATCGATAACGTTCGATCGGTGTATACCTATGGATCGGTGGAACGATGTGTTACAGGGTGATTTTCGCAACGGGGACGGGTTACAGCACTTTCTTTTCGTCGCAGCGAGAACGATAGTGAAAGCACGTCGTGCATTATGTTCGACAAAAACGTCTCGTGAAAAATGCCGAATATAAATGATTCTCCGCTTTCAAATCGGCGCGTCGTCGTGCGAATAGAAGAGAGTTGTTGCTATTTTAATACTTGCTCGTTCGCTACATATAGCGACGAGATCTCAAACATTTGCCATCGCTCCGAATACGTACAAGCAACGAAAAATTCCATTCGTTTCGCGCGTGATTCGAAGCTTGGAATTCTTACGTCTTGGTTAAGTTTCGAGTGTCTCGAAAGTCGTAAAAGTCTTGAAACTTTCGATAGGTTTCGAGAGCTTGGTAAATATTGTATTTATTATCTTGCAAGCATTTTGTCCAAACAGTACATTTGCACGGCGAATTACCAGTGTCCCCTTATATTATCGATATCTCAAAGTTCTTAAGAGAAACGCAGTTTGCCAATAAATATTGACAATACACACCGATGAGTTTATAATAATAAGTCGGTTGAGAACTGAAACTGAAATATCGACGATATATACCGACAGTCCGAAGACGCTCTCAATGAAAGTTTAAAACGTTCCCATTGCAGACATATTTATTTCCACTGTTCGTGTTCGTAGTTTGCAAGGAATATCCGCGAACGTTAGTACTTCGAGTTCCAAGACTTCCAAGACATCCGAGACTCCCAAGATTCGCAAGACGCGCGAGAATCGCAAAGACTCGAACCTTTCTGACAAGTTCGAAGGTTGCAAGCTTCGAGTAACGTTCAGAAACGATCGGAATTTGCCATAGCGGCGTGAAAAACTGCGAATCGCTTCGAAATTCGGCCGCCCGTCGTCAGCTACGTGTTTCGAATCGGCTTGCGACGCGAGAAAAGATCTTCGCGTACGTACGTATATTTTCAAGTGCACCATATTATCGAGAAAGGAGAAAAACGAAGGTGTCTGGAAGCGGTGGCGCAAAATCGACGAGGTTACGAAAGCAGGCGTGTCCCGCGATCGTAATTCAGCCGCTCATTGTACGTCGCCGTCCCGAAAAGGAGTTTTCGTGGCGAGTAGGCCATGCGGCACCAAGGACTGGTTGGAAATGGCATCGCACGGTATTGTGCCGGTATAATTACACGGCGACCGATACGCGTGCCGATAATCACGATATTGTCGCTGTTCGCACGCCAGCTCTCCTTCGAGTCGCATTTCTTTTCTCGGAATTGAAGCTCTTCAAAAAATCCCTAGGACGTTCTAGTTATCTATAACGATCTTAACAATCGCATTTTTCTTCTATTGTCGTTGGCGGTAGTTGAGCACCTATCAGTGATTACCGTTTCTATCGCGCGGTTATTATTTATAATCGACCAGATAACGTAAAATATCGACGATAATAGGAACGATCAGGAACACATCGTGCAAATTTGCCGGGACAGCGTGAATACAAATTTCCTCCGATTTCGTCTCTGTTTGTAATTTACTCGTAGATCCTCGTAGCTGCTGGTACAGCCGAACAAGCAGAGATTCGCCGTGAAGAAATATGCCCAACATATAGAACACAGCTTTCGCGTACGAAACTTCGTTTGCGAGGAAAACGATTTTCAAAGTTGCCACGGTACGTCTGTCCTTGTCTGGTTAAATTGACTCGAGGGCGCGCAGCAAGCAGAACCGATCATCGTTCCTGTTCTTGAGAAACTAAAAGTATAGATCGTACGTTACAACAGCTGTGTGTATAATAATTTAATTGGAAAAGCACAACTGCGTATGAAACGTTATGCGCGATATTTCGAACAATTTCTACGTTAATAAAGTTCATTTTAAAAGGTAATACACCGTTCTATCCTTATTTGTGAAATCGTTCGAATCGAACGCGATGAAAGAAACTGTACGTAATACAGCTCGATAGAAAGTATGATACGTAACGATAAGAAGCAGACGATGATATTGTTCGTATTTATAGATAGAAACACGAGGAGAGACAGAAGCCAAGTTGAAACTTCGACTCGATACGCGCGAGCCGAGCGGATCTTCGAGATCGTTTTTCTCCAAAACGAAGCTTCGCACGCTGAAACTTTATTCCATAATTTCGACTTACTTTTACGCGGCGAATCGCTCCTTGTTCGGTCGTAGCGCCACTCTCACTGAACACTCTGTACAACGAAGGAGCGTGACCGTGTTTGAGCGTATCGATAATCGATATCGGACGTGCGTGTAGAAGGTAAAGGCCGATGATGAAAGCATCCTTGAATCCGCGCATCGCAAGCTCTTTATTGACAAATAAATACGACAATAATGTATATACAAAAAAAATAAATAATAGGAAAAAACGTTCACCAGTTTTGTTCGACGAACAAATTGAACGAACGAACGGCGACGCGGTGATCGAACGATCATCGATCTCGTGGCGCGTCGATCGAGAACGAAAATCGTTCGACGAGGTCGCAATTCGCTTCTACAGCGCCCCACAGGGCAAAACGAAACATGCTTGCGTTCGTATTGATCATTTTCTTCTTTTGCATTTTTTTTTTTTTCCTTTTACGGGCTTAAACGTAACAATACTAATAATACGGTAATTCTAACAGTCGGATTAACAATACGTGATATTTTAAAATATCTTTTGACTTCTTTTCTTTCTTTTATTCTTTTTCTTTTTTCTTTTTTTTTTTTGTCCTTATGCAAAATACGGTCAGCGTAGAAAAAACTTCGTTACAAGATCCCTATATAAAAATTAGTGGTTTCTCCGAGGAAGTCGGTGTCAGCGTTTCTTTCTTCTTCGTTCTTTTTTTTTTCCCCCTCTAGAAGGGCGTTAAACGTATATGATGGTATCGTAGATACGCGAGTAAAAGTTTTCAAGAACAGAGAGGAAAAGAGAAAAACAACGGAGGGAACGAAAAATAATTCCGAAAAATAATATAGGAGCACGGGAATAAGAATGGTAGAACGAAACGCGTGTGTACGATAGGAGTACGAGAGAAAGAAACAGGAGGACATAAAGAGACTATTATTTTTGGAAGGAAAGTGCGTCGAATTTCCTTTTTCCTTCGATTTCCTCTTCCTTCTTTTGTGCACTGTCGTCGTCGATGCGAGTCTCGGCACGGAGGACTTGTGACAATATTTCCCTGATTGACTTCACGCTAACTACAGATCAGACCAGAGCTTGAGCAATCTAACATTGAGCAGTCGTGAGAGAAAACGTTGTCTTTTGGCCAGAACTAACTAAGAGGCAGTTTCGCACGCGAACAAACGCGAGATTATGTTAGGGAGAGAGGGAGAGAGGGAGAGAGGGAGAGAGGGAGAGAGAGAGAGAGAGAGAGAGAGAGAGAGGAAGGGAGAAAAAGAGGCGTCGAAAAAGAATACTAAAAGAGTTTTACAGTCGAAGATAAATCCGAAGGAAGGTGTCGTCGAAATTTTCGTTCGTCGAATGTCTGTGTTATCTTTACCTACAAACCTAAACGTAAATATAAGAAAATCTTAGGTTACTCGTGTTATGTATGTACATGACTAATCGTACGTAAATTGCAGTGTTAAGAGTAAAAAGAAAGGATATGGAATAGGAACAAGAGGGCAGTCCTCGGTGTGTTACTTAAATTACGCTGCTACGTTCTCCGCGAAGGTAGACGTATTATCGCAAATCGGTCCCAAGAAGGTAACGAAGAAAAAAAAAGTAGACGAAATGCAAACGTTGGCGAAAACGTTTAACCGTTGTGTCAAACATAAAGAAAGAGGACAGAGAGAGAAAAACCGGGTAAAAGATCGCTGGAAACTGAGCGCGCCAGATCGAACGCGGATCCTTTGGAAGATGGCGAGCGATTAAACGCGCTCGTCTCGGCAGAAAATGTCCCACGAATGAACGCGAATGTTGGAAAACGAGAGGCGCCGAGAAGCAATCGAGGAATGAATTTACTCATCGTTCAGCCGAATCTGTTGAACATACGGCAGCTTCAACTATCAGCGTCTAACCATCGACGAATTTTGAAACACCGGTTTTTGATAGCATTCGCGTGGAAACGGTTCCGTTCAAACGTCTCCTTCGAACGGTCGCTCATCCTCTTTCGTCGAAGCAGTTCACCGATCGCGTTCTCGCGGTCGCAACGAAATTACGTGCATCAGTTCGGCTAGATGATCGATACAGAGTACACGCTTATCATATCGATACAGGCCAGACGAGCTTATCACCCGTTAAAATTTCTGTCTCGCTGCGATCGCCAGCATCGATTTCGCGCGTTTGCGTCGCGAAGTAAACCACACACGCACTCGTCCTTTTTCACAGTCGATAATCATTTTTTTCACAGACACACGATTATTCTAGTTTTCTTCTTTCAACGAATACACGCGGTCGCAGTCGTTCTCACAATCTTACGCGTTATCTCTGAAATACCAGATTCTTCGTCCTTAATTTTATATATATATATAATATATTTTATATATTACACGGTCTCAAAACTATATAGGCCTAAGAAACTTCGTTCTTTTAGTGCCACGAGCCACTTTGTATGATATAGAGAGAACTCGTCACTTCGTAGGAAACATTTCTGGTTAATCTTACAATGCCGTATGCGTACGACGACGCGCGGCTGCACGCGCGCCAGGTATGCGTACGGTCTAAGCGTTAACTGTTTATTCGAGTTACACTAAATACTTTAGAATACGAGCGAGGCTTCACATTGTTTTATAATACAACGATCAATCGCGCGGCTGATCCTCTCGACGAATCAAGCCGCGCGATCAGTTCTTTTCCTAGAACTGGCATCCTGCGAGTCTCTGCTCGCTCGACGCTCCACGGAACAGACTTCGAGAACAAGAGTCGCCTTAAACGTTAAGCGAAACAGCGAGAGCTGCGAAGGGCCCAAATGCTTTTTCAGCGATCCTCGAACACGATCGGCCGATCGCAAGGATCGCAGCGATCGCCGCTTTTGTCTCGTCCTCTCTCGTCGCGTTTCATTGGCCAATCGCGCGTACGTATCCCGACATGTTGGCACTTGGACACGACGAGACGAAGCACGAACGTCCGACGACCGGCTGCTTCGATCGCCACGCAACGGGTAATCCGAGGAAAGACGCGAAAATCGAGGAGGAATCGACGATCGCGCCAGGCGCCACGGTTTGGCGTCGCTGACAGACCACGCGCACGAAAATAAATCGCACTCGTGGAAACGACTCGTGGCAGAAACCGAAGGCGATGCGTCGTCGACTCGATCTCGATTTCGACGTTGACGTGGATCGCGCTCTCGTCCGCGAGCGAACGCGTCGAGCAGGAACACGCGCGGTCTTGCTCTCGAATCGCAGCTTTGTCGCGTGTTTTTGTACGATTCTCGTTGCTTCGACCTATGACGCACGGATAATGCGCAAAGCGTTGCGGATAGAGTGTAGGTACTTTGACATTAGGTCACTGGTGCTCGAATCTCGTTATAGCGGTTAGCTTCTGGCCGTCGAGTGCGTAGCGGTGTTTCGGTCGCGAAGGCAAAGAGACCGTTCCGCGAGGATGACCGAGTGAAAACGGCGCGCGCCGTAAGCGTCGACGAATCGAATTCCAGTTTCCTTTTTCTCGAAACGCGTTCTACGGGCCAACACCGCACGACTAAC
This sequence comes from Bombus confusus, assembly GCA_014737475.1. Classification (NCBI taxonomy): domain Eukaryota; kingdom Metazoa; phylum Arthropoda; class Insecta; order Hymenoptera; family Apidae; genus Bombus; species Bombus confusus. The sequence continues at coordinate 2,937,111 of JACXIV010000035.1, forward strand.
GGACAAACGCGTGTTTCAAGTTTTTTTTCCTTACGCTGGTTAATTGTCTCGGCCGCGTAACCAGTCGACATTACCGAACTCGCGTTCCCACGGAATTCGATTTTCCGCTTCCTTCGATCGCCACTCGTCGATATCGCGGATGATCTCTCCCACAGACTGTCTTCGTTCTGCTTCCGCTTTCGTCTGCTCGCGGAACACTCGGTTCGATCGCAGAGCAGCGCGCGAAGGACGCGAGAAAGGAACAAAGTACGAGCGATAGTAAGTAGTCTCGAGGAGATAAAGGAGACGATATTCGTCTCGTGGTGGATGCTTCGTGAAACAGAAAAAAAAAAACAAAAAAAAAAAAACAAGAGGGCAACGTTTACGGAGTTTGAAAAAATATGTATATGTACGTACGTAGTAGGTATATGGAACTTCTACCATGTCGATTCGATAACGTTAAACTTACTCAGCGAATACGGATGTAATAAATGGGATTAGCTAATCAGTCTTATGTTAGAGGCTCGTTAACGTCTAGATTCAAACTGCGGTGTCGCGTCGCTGGCGGTGGACTCTTTTTTTTTTTCTGGTTCGCTCGACGTTCTAGCTATCGACGTACTTTGACGATTTCGCACGCGTCAGGATCGATCGCTTCGATCGACCTCGACTCTATCACCTCGAGCTAAACAGTCTACGTTCTCTCGCCTAACTCGAAAGCACGCTGGAACGCGCTTCCGAGCTGATGTTCGATTTCTTTCCCTTAACCTTCGGCGGCGCGAGAAACTCTTTGTTCGTTAACCGCCCATTTTCCTTTCCTTTCTTCTTTTTTTCCCTTTTCCTTTTTTCTTTCTGTTTTTTTTTTCTCCTCTTTCTTTTCGACACGCTCGTGTTAGCACCAAACGAGAGAACAACGGGTGGCGAACAGCGCTCGAACGCAAGGCCGCGAGCGATGCTTCTATTGCACGATTTCGAGGATTTCTGTATCAGAATCCCGATTTCCCTCGAACGAATGAATCGAGCCACGGTAACTGGTTTCTCGCAGCCACCACGGGGAAATCGCAAGGAATAAATATATATGGAGACACGTTGAATTTCCCTGGATACCAGGTCCCTTGTAATTAGATTACCTTCCGATATATAGGAAATAAAAACGAGAGGAATACGAACGAAGCTCTGTATCAACCGATTTCGTATATCTGTGTCCATGACATTAACAATGACACCGTATCGTTGAAGCATCTCTTTAAAAATATAAGTCAACTCGAGATGATTCGTACCTGTTCGATTCGTTTCCACATATATTTCTTCTCTAACGATCGTCGAACGACCTAATCTACGGTAATAATGGCATTCGAAAAAGCCTACAGTCGTGCAAAGTGGCAATTAAAACAGTGATTCGCGTCTATTTCTTGTAAAATATAAAACCGCCGTAACCGATCGGCTGGCTCGCCTAATTGCCACTTTGATTCGTAAACGCGGTCAACGAAAGGAAGCCGATGTTCCCTTCACCTTACGATTAGTTCGAACGAAGAAAAGCGCATTAACGGAATATATATATATATATATATACAGGCGCGCGTGTGCGTATATAAATAGATATGTACATATGTATACACATATTTACGTATGTATATTATATGTATATATACATTTGTATATGCACAGAACGTGTGAATGGCAAATCGCAAATCTTCGATGCGATCGCGTGGTTTATCATACCTCGGCCGTTATTCGTCAGGCCTGTAAGGGGACGCTAGTTTCGTTCTCGTCGCTTTTCTCCGGACTATTCAGAAAATTCATTGTCGGATTCGTCTCACACTTTCCACCCGCTTCTTTCTTTCGGCGTGAAAAGGCAGTGTCTGCTGTAACAAGCGGATGCGCGCAAATGAAAAAGACGGGTTTATATATATAATATATATATATATATATATATCTTACGAACGTAACGATAGGATACTTAGAGAGACGAAATCAAGAGACGTTCGCGTTTTCTAGGAAAATAATTTGTCAACGACGTGGATAGACGTATCTAAACGCATCTGAACGCTTAAAATACGACTTACAACGTGGAACCTGCCGTTTTAAAACGCCACTCGGTCGAAGGCGCGATATGAGCATGCATGTACGTAGAAAACGCGTCGCAGGTTTATCGGAACGTTCGTTGGAAAGTCTGACTCGCCAATTGTCTTACAGACACTGCCCCTTTCGAAGGTTCGCTCGGTTGCGCGATACTCCTCAATGTCTCGTGTCAGACCTTCCCGAATAATTGTCAACCACAACGTTCAGAGACTGACACCAGCAGTCCACGTACGCGATCTTAGATCGCTTTGAGTAGATCCAATCGCACCCTTAACGTCGCGTTGCTTGGGCAACGACGAACTCAGGGTGCGAAAATGCTAACACTACGTGGTCGTGCCACTTATGTAGCCATTGTTTAAGGTCTCCGGTTTGTTCACGTACTCGACCGGTGACTTTATCTCCTTTTTCTCCATACCGTTGTCGATATTGATCGTGTCCATCGATGGGAAGTCGACCCGTAGCGGCACCGCTTCCCTCTTCTCCGCGGCCGACAAAATCTCCGGGCTACCATTCTCGTAATCCGGATTCACCAGCTTCGAAGAATTCGGGCTGCTCAGGAAACTTCTTTTGCTGGGATTCTTCGGACTGCCTGATCTGTTGCTGATCGACAGCTGGCTCAGGTTGCTTCGAGAGGTGCTCTTCGCGTTTATGAACGGAGAACTCTTAACGGATTTTAAACTGTCCTCGACGAATGGCAGGTTTAGCACGTCTTTGCCCGAGGCGATCGAATCTGCAGAGACACCGTCGAAATCGTCGAAGCCGGCCTTCAACGGCACGTTCGACGAGTTCATGTCGTGGCAGTTCGAGTTTGCTTTCGAGTTCTCGCCGTACGAATCCATTCTGAAACGGGCACTGAAACTGTTCTTAATACTGCTAGGCTCGAAGCTCGCGAAGTCGCCGAAATCCTGCCTCAATGGAGAATCCTCCTCCCCTTCGGCTTCCTCCTCTTGTAGATCTTGCAACGTAGCCAGTTCCAGGTGTCTGTAAATGAATTAGAAACATCGCGTCAGAAGGAAATAAAGCGTAAAGAACGCGATACTGCGGTAGCGCTTGGATAAATTCCAATAAATCCGTATTGTACTCTTTCGTATGTCGTTAATTATTCAAACGATAGATATATTTGTAAGGTATAAGAAGATATATCTTTTTTTTTTACCTAATAAACGATAAAAAGAAATTTTTTCTCCAAAAATATTCGGGCCTGAAGAAGTTATTGGAATTTCAGCGAGCGTTACTATATTCTAATAAGAAAAGTTCCATGCTCACTGATCTATCTGTGGTGAGTTGGACTTGTTTTGATTCCTCGCTTCGACTCCCTCCGGACTGTGATAGAAACTGACTTCCTGGAAACGGTCCGAGTCGATGTGCTTCAGCAACATACTCGCGATGTCCATGAACGTGGGTCTTCTGGTCGCCTTGTGTCTCCAGGTGTGCTTCATCAGTTCGTATAACAACTCTGGGCAGTTCTCTGGCCGTTCCATAACTCCTCCTTCGATCACGTACCGTAGAACCTAACGTACGTTAAAAGAGGTTGTGACGATACAGCTCGTAGCGAACATAGTCTTAGTTAGAAATTAAAACACACGTACCTGCTCGTTCGACAGACCTTGGTAAGGCTGCGACGCAAACGTCACCATTTCCCATAACACAACTCCGTAGCTCCACACGTCCGAATAACTGCTAAAAACACCGTCTTTCAAGCTTTCCGGTGCCATCCACCTGACTGGCAACAAGCCTTTGCTTCCTTTTCGATAATAGTCCCTCTCGTAGATGTCCCTCGTCATTCCAAAGTCTCCCACCTTTACCGTTAAATCTTCCGCCACCATGCAATTGCGAGCGGCCAGATCTCTGTGCACGAACTTCTTCGTAGAGAGGTAGGCCATTCCATCGGCGATTTCAATTGCCATCTGAAGTATCCTGTCTAATTTCGGTGGCGCGTTAATCATGTTCTCGCATGTGCCTGGCCTGTGACTCCTCAAGTACCTCTTCAAGTCGCCGTTCACCATCAACTCCATAATGACCAAGGTTGGTTGCCCACGAGTTACCACGCCAAGAAGCTTGACCACGTGATGAGCGTCGAAACCCCTGCAAAGAAAAGATTCGCACAGTCATATAATTAAAGAGCGGATGTTTCTCGACTTTTAATTACATGGAAATCAAAGATGCCAGGGTATATTTTTACTTTGCCGTGGTAAGATAAGCACGAGCACGGGTTATTTCTGCCCTGCAACGTTCGTTCCGATTATTCATCGACTTACTTCATCACGGATGCTTCGTTGAGAAACTCGATTCTCTCCCGATCGGTCGCGTCCTTGTTCACCGTTTTCACAGCGCACCGTACTTCCGGTTTACCCTTCACGATGTCCTTGGCTATTCCTTCGTAAACCATACCGAACGTGCCAGTTCCCAACGATTTCAGCATCTCGATCTTTTCTCGTGGTACCTCCCACTCGTCCAACACGTACGGAGTGCTCACGTACTCCGGATTCACGGTTGCGATTAACGTCACGTTAGGCACGTTCCTCAAGAACTTGCGTTTACACAGGTAGAACGAGACGATGCTGAAGATCGCGATGGTCGCGCAAAATAACAGCCAGAATATCACCCAGAAAGTACTTAGGGTGTTCCTCTCCTCGATGTAGAAGTATTTCACGAGCGTATAGGCACCATAGCCGGCAAGGCTCGTCGCTCGAACTTTCACGGAGTAGTTTCCGGCGGGAAGCTCTTTAAGGACGTACGAGTTGCCTGCCTTCGTGAAGTCTCGCCTCGTGATGCACACCACGGTCGGTTTGTACTGAAACAGGATAATCCTTCGTTGACGGGATTGTTGGAAATTGCGAAATGCCAAACTGCGAACAAAGTTTGACGAGATCGACTAAATGGAACTTAATAGACGCGAATTCCACTCACGTTTTGTATGTCAACCCTCTTGTACTCGATCTGATAGGTGATGATCAGACCGTTGGGTTGAGGTGGCTCGTCCCACTGAAGGGTAACCATGGTGAGACTGTTATTTTCACCGGATATGCTCATCTTGAAGGTGTTGGGAGGAATGTTATCGGCGCTTTCCAACGGTAACGTGCGATAGGTTCTCATACTTTTGGTCGAGCATTTCTTGTAAGTGTCGTTCATTTCCTGCGCTCTGCAAGCCTGCACCTCGATGTTATACGCGGCGAAATGCCGTAGGTTTTTCATCACGAAGGAGAGATTCACGCTGGGCACCAGTTGCTCGAACACTATGTACGTTCCATTTACGATCTTTTCCACTGCAGGCTGTGAATATAAAAGTGGGGTTGGTTAGGAAGATGAACTTCGAAAGAACTTAAAAAGGGACTTAACTCCTTCGAACTGACTCGACACGGGCAACGTATCGCTTCTGCATCGACGTAGCAAAGTGAGAGAATCGAGCGACTGTAAATGCGATTTTGCAATCACGTTGACTAAGCGTATGGAAACGCTGTAAACACTGTTCGATGGAATTGGGCGATGCTTTACCTGATCTCGATCCACCGACTTCGTTTTTCTGGATAGAACCAGCGACATCTCCGAAACGTCGCGCTTCTTCTTCGATTTCCGCTTTATATAGACCTGGTTGTGCAAAGCGTCTTCGAACTCGATCGCGCTGGACGCTTCTTTTTCTCGAAGAGACTGATCGGTTTCTCGATCAGGACACTCGCAGGTCCCCGTCTCAGGTACCATCTGCTCTTTCTCTTCGTCTATTCGTTTCCTCTCCTCCTCTGCGAGCGCCTTCTTATCCGTCAGCATCAGAGCTAAGCGTGCAACATAGTTGAATCATCGTTAGATCTACCTGATTTCTTGTTTACTCGATTAAAGCATTAATATTAAATATTACCGATTGAATATTACTTGTTTCGTTGTCGAGTCGGTTATACGATCGCGACAAGCTCTGCCCTTAAATATTACGAGCTTGCGCGAATACGAGACTTTCGCGTATCCATGCATAAAATTGATCGCACGATCGATTTACTCACGTTCCTCACAATAATTTCTCTGATCGATGAAATTAGGATCGTCCGGCTCCCACCGTCCAAAGATCCGATAGTGCGTCAGGTTTCCGTTCTTATGAAGAGGTGGCAGCCAGGACATGATCAGCTCGCTGCTCGAATTACTCCAGGTCATGAGGGACCTGGGCGAGCTAGGAGCTTCCGGCATCGTTCTGAAGTACGTTAGGTTGCTCTGCGCTCCGGACCTTTCCGTGGCAATAGTGTAAGTCTTCACGTAATAAGCGTACTGCGTGTATGGCTTCAGCTGAGACAAGTAGTGCGTGTGTACGTTCTTCTCCTGCCGACCAGACCCGAACTTGGATCCTTCCATCAGCGTGGTATTTGTACTCGCGGACACGTCATCCACCTTCCAACCGTCTCCACCGCACGCGTCTCTGCCGTCGTACATCGTTACGTTCATGTTCGGCGCCTCGATGAAATACACCACGTATCCAAGAAGAGACCTGGCGTCGTGATGAATAAACGGTTCCCACTCGATCACCGCGCCCCACGGTGACTTCGTACCAACCCTGGTCCTCAGTTCGGTCACGTTACACGCAACTTTGTCGCCGTTGCTATTCGGCGCCACCTCGTAATCCGTGAAAGGTCGCAAACCCGCCTTCTCTCGAAGCATCTCGATCTTGTACAAACACAGTTTCGGATTTAGATGAAAGAAGATCTTGCCTACGCCACCTTTCGACAGGATTTGAATATCTTTGTGCAAGTTCCAATCCCACAGTTCCTGTAGATTCTGGTTGTCCATTACCAATAACGAGTATTTCGAGTTGTCGATGTCGTTGCCACGTATGACTCGCAGGTTCTTCAAGAAGTTGAGAGATATCAGCGGGAAGCTACGCACGATCTTCAAGTAGCCGTCGATCTCCTCTATAGTGCTCAGACTGTCTTCCAGCTCTTTCACGATATTCTTACCACCTCGAATCTGGATCTCTAAGCTACCAGTGATGTGAGTGCATCCGCGAAGCTTCTGCGCCGAGGCGATGCTGTCCACGTTCGCTCCGGCGCACTCTTTCTGACAGGGACCCTCGCATTTTTTACACGACACTTTGCCATTCGATTCCTCGTCCATGTAGCCCGGCGGACACTCCATTACGCAGCTTCCGTTGAACGATTTGTACGGGTAGTTCTTCACGTTGAAGACTTCCCGCGGTTTCTGCATTCCAAGGCATCTATCCTCGTTGATGCATCGATGGTTCATGAATTCCAAGGTACCGTTAGGACACTGTTCCCTGCACTCGTTGTTGTCGGTTATCACGTCCTTGCAGACGACGCAGTCGCGATTCGTCGGGCCAGTGCACGTGCCCAGACACGACGGATGGCAACATGTTCCGGACTCGTCGCACGCGTTGTTCTCGCACTTTCGATCGCAGACTGAAACGAACAAGTTAGAACACGAATCATACCAACAACACGTACTATCTACCACGTTGTACGAAGATGTTCTCGTCTCTACCGTTCTACGATTCCACGAATTATCTTCCACCTAAGCGGTTCTCCTTACTTTCCCTCGTCCACCTAATTGACCAACGCGCTATCGTCGAGACTTCTACGAGTATAATCGGCGGTTCAACGGTTGAAGATATCTTATAAAAATCCCTCTGTCTTTTGCGTCCTCTGTAAATCCTATCTCCTTGCAGAGACTTCGCCTCCGCTCGATAAAATAGTTAAGAGAAGCGTCAAGCAGACGCTGTCCGATGTTTAACGTACAAGTAGGAGATTGAACGTTTTTAACGGATGAAATGGCTGTTTGATGACTACGCGTGAAAAAATTCAAGCCACTGTTCCGGGTAAACAACCACACGGGTGTAGCCTCGAACGTGCGCCTCACCGGATGAAGTCTTGTCACGTTCTCCGTGGGGACGCGTGGCGACGTCTCCAACTTTCCCTGTAATTTTTGCGAAAGGGGCCGCTCCTCGCTAACGAACAGCCTACGATACGATCGATAAACACGAAACACATGGAAAGTTCTTCAACAAAAAAAAAAAAAGATAGAAAAAAAGGAAGAAAGAACAAAAGAAAAGAAAGATTTCGCAGGCCCTTGAGAAACGATCCGATTGCCCAAAAATAATCTTCTCGTAAATCGACTCGCGAAACGCTCGAGCTACCGTGCAGCTGAGCCAAACGGCTATCGGCGTTCTATGGAAAGTTCGAGCGGCGCGCGATTGCTGGTACAGCGATGTTTAGCGCATTCCTGTCAGTTTTTACCCGCGCAAAGGTCCGTTCAGTGTAATTTAGAGTCGTAGCGCCCACGGCTGAGCCGCCTACGGTGGCCAACGTGTCGCGCCGCCGCCAATTTCTCGTCGCCCCTTTCCTCGCGGCCAGACAGCCTCCATTTTCCACAAGGCCAGCGAATAATCGGATAATTTCGGAAGGAAGGAACGAACGGGGCGGCAGCGTGATCGAGAATGGGTCGTCGTCACGCGTGGGAGCGGCAGCCGTCGAAGATAGCTGGAAACGTGCGTGTCCTTTCGTCTCTTCGACTCGGACAACGCGGCCGACCAACATCGGGAATTTCCCCTGCGACGTCGCCGCGCGACGAATTAACATCGGCTGACAGGGAATTTCCAACTTTCCTTCTACCTGGCGCGCGATTTCTCTACTTCGTCGAGAAACGATATTTTCAGATGAAACCGCGTCTGTCGTGCCTCGAGACTGCAATCGATTTCTAGCGAAACCGAGAAAGTAGCGTTGTCTAAGCTTCCACGTCTTAAAGTTCAATCTTGAACTTTGCACGGGGTAACTAAACCTATCGCACGTAACCTTAGCTTCGATGTAATAAGCAGAAGAAGACACGGACAGCAGCGTAGCTTAGATTCGGAAACGGCGAAAACGAGAAAATTATTCGAGAATCGATGAGATTCTATCATGTAGAAGAAACTGTAAGGTTCCCCTGATGCGTTCGGACGGATGTAGTTCTATCGAAATTTGTTATTTGCATAAACGAGAACTCGGTGCTAGAGTGGACGATATACCAGAGCTTCCCTTTCACCCGGTCTCCTTTTCATCCGCCACGTTATTATCCAAAGGAAAAGCGTCTGGTCTCAGAAAAGCAGTTGCTACATGCTGTAACGTATTCATCGTGCGTCGAACGTGGCATAAAACGCAGTTTAATTAAACGAAAATTGGATATTACACGACGCAGAAACTTTCGTGCAACTAAACCTGTCTTTTACCGTGTGTTTTCCAAATGGAATTCTCCTCTGAATATTTCGTTGTTTCATAAACTTTGTTCTATCGCAAAAAGACCGATCAAGAGAGAGAGAGAGAGAGTGTGTGTGTACGGTATTTCGCCGGAAATTGATAAATCCAGAGAGAAAAACAATTACTTTGTTGGCAGTGTTGCTGGTTCCAACATAAGTATTCGTCCGACTTGGTCTGTCTTTGCGGACAGTGCTTCTCGCACACTGGGCATCCATTTCTCGGATTGTTTCCCTGTGAACAGAAATACAGGAAAAATCAATATGGAAATATTCAAGCGATCCATCAAAATATTTGCTAGTTAGTTTCGAACCTAGTTCTGCTGTGTGACATCGACGACGTATTACTCGTCTGTTAATACCTTATCGATGGATCGCTTTCACCGTGAACGATCATTTCATGAAAAATTTGTTATTTCGTTATTATTTCACTATGGCGATTGCTCGTAGAACACGCGGCGACGTGGGCCAATTGTTTTTAACGTTTCTAAAATCGTTGAGATCGTTAAAGTTTCAATCCGGCAAACATTTGGAAACACGTGGCGCTCGAAGGACCAAAATCGCGCACCAAGGGGTGAGTTTACCACCTTGTTAGCTACACGCCGCGCCGGCCAAGAGAATTCCTTAACTTCCGTGGAGGCTGTGGAGCGCTAAAGGTTGGATCGATACGTCTGGCGCCTTCCATTATTTATTTTTATCGCCGTTATGCTATTTTTCCGGCTTTACCCAAACTCTTAGTTTCATACACTTCGCGATACGTCTCTTCTTCGCGAGGCCCTTGTTTTAGCGCCGCTCTCAAAGAGTCGCGATTTCTCTTCACCGTCTAAACCCAAAATCTCGCGGCGAAACTTTCGTTTTACGTTCCCTCGCGCTGTAAAGCTTCGAAAAGTTTACCATCCGAATTACGAATCTTCTCGTCTTTCCTAATTTTTCATAACTCAGACGCCAAAACGTTGACGTCGACGGGCCAGCACTCACAGCGGTGTAAGCGGACGCGACATTTTTCGTAAAACGCGTTCTGCGCTTATCGTTGTAAAAAATTCCCTGTAATACAATGCGTAAGGGAACGAAGACACGACTCAATCGATGATGTTAGTTAAAATACGTAGCTATGAAAGTCGAAACAGATGACTGAAATAAATTCTAGAAATAAAATTCTACAAATTTTGACACGCGACACTGCCACTTTCCGCCCGTCGATTGTTCAAACGCTCGACATCCTGTAAACACCAAGCTCATTTCCTGTTCTCGTGCCATCCACGGAATCAAGCAATACGAATAAACGCCCGGTTTTCGGGTAAAAGTTGGTACCAAAAATTAGTATCCTGTGGAAAAATTCGACTGCTGGCTGAAAACGATATTTCGCGCGACATTCGGCATCCGAGTCGCGTCGAATCGAACGATTGCGAAAGTGCCGCGAAAATCGAAGAATGCCAGACCAAAGCTGTCCGAACGGGTTAATCGGCGTTAAATGTTGGAGCAACGTGTGGCTAATCTGATCGCAATGCGAAGAAAGATCGAATATCTTTAAATTCGAAATTATAATTTCAAGATTGAACAACGAACGTTTCCTGGCGGTGAAACGATGCAATTGGGTGTACGGTACTCTCGACGATCGCTCCTGCTTGAAAGTTCGAAACTTCGCGACGAACCCTCGACCCTCGACCCTCGCGACACGCTCGAATTTTTTAGCGCGCCAGCCGGAAACTAATTAACCCTGTGACCCGGTCACGTTCTATCGATCACCCTTGCGACCCGTTCCCGCGACGAGCTACCATCCTATCGGCCGGACTCGAGAAACGAGATATTTATCGGGATTCTCGTGGCACGGCGGTTACGAAGATCAACGAAACAAACCGGTATCGTACTACGATTTTGAAACAGTGAATGGACATAGTGATTTTCGGTTGCCGTTTAATCGAATCACGAAGACAATTTTCGTGACGATGACGTTAGGTCGTTCGAAAAGTTTCTTTCGTTTTATAAGGAAATAATGCATGCACAACGTTTGCCGTTTTCTATAATTTTATCGAATTACGTATGATCGATTTTCTTCTATCGAGACAAAGATCGCAACGTTCGACGGATCAGAAACACGTGTCTGTAGAGGAAAGACACTTTTCGGACAAGCTGATGAGAAATCGGCCATGTTCGTTGGTAATTCGGTTACCAATTACTTGCGTTACTCTCCGCTCGTAGAAAAATTGCGTGTTACGTATCGGGCGTGCAAATTACTTCGGTGCTTTTAGCTTCGCAAATGTTTCGACGGTTTCGAAGAATTCCATCCGCGTAATTTCGCAGCGTTTACAACGAGTTTGCGATCTGTCCGATTGCCAGGGATTCGATCCATTTTCTGTTTCGTTGCTACGCGCGTTAGTTCTTCCAGCCAGATTCTACGATTTTATGAAATTGAAAGAAACCTAATGTATTTACGACGTTGCGATATTTCTCGGTGCTCGATGGATCGATAGATTCGGCGAAAAGATGCTGACGCGTATCGAACCTTCTCCACAGTTGCAAGATTCAATGATACGGATAATTAGCGGCGAAATCGCGGTCGCGTTATCAGGCGAGTCGGGAAGAAATAGAGATAGAGGAAAGAGATTGACGCGTGACCGTTGGACAGATTTATCTCGCGGAAGCGGCGGGCACGCGACGCGTCATATATGACGCGTTAGCGTCACAGGAATCAATAAAGAGCCCCGAAAGAACGCTCGGCCGTGGACGAAACGGCGCTGCGTTGCGTTGCGTTGCGTTTCCATTAGCGGACGATGAAAATTTCAATAAAAGTTGCCGATCGAAGAGAATCGCCGTCAACCCAGCTCGCCCTTTTTATTAGAACCACTCGCCAGCCTGTTCCATCCATGCGTCCACCCTCCTCGTTCTGCTCGTTGGTCGCCAGAGAAATTATTCAGAACGTATCGCGCGGCAATTAGCGCCCGAATTTCCATGTCTCTGATCTTTTCCCTTTCCAACACTTTTTTCTACTTTATCGAGTAGCCCTGTGTCGCTTGCGATTTGCAAACTCGTCACAGTCATCGACCAGTCGAAATTTTACAGGACAAAGCGGGAAAGCGTCGCACACTCGACTAATCTAATCTAGCGATCGCGCGGTGCAATATAACGCGATCTAACGTCTGCAGGAAAAGTATTAGTCGTTCGTCGAACGTTTTCGTCGCTGGTAATTTTCGGTGTGTTTCCTTGAAGTTACAGGTTGTGGATTCTAAATTTGTACGATGTGCAAGGATATACAGGGTGCCCAAACGAAACGAGCAAATTATTGGAAAGCTATCCACTGTGCGAAAGAAGTAATTCAGACTCGAAGCGAATGATTTCGAAGGACATGTAATCCGGTGTAATCGATTCGTTTCCACACGGCCAGGTAATACAGGTGGCACGTAGATGGCATACGGTTTTTGAAAAATGGAATCGTGTGGTTTCAAATACGGCGGACGTTCCCTGGCAAAATGGCATATATCGACTCGCATTTGTCAAATTTAGCGTACAAAAGACAAGGAACGGCGCGAGGCGGTTTTCTTAGGTTTGCGTCGTCTTTGTCTTACGTAGGTTAACTTTGACAAATTAAAGATAACACATTTGCTAAACTTAACAGTTGTTCCACGTAAATAGGTTGATATTTTTTTTTTTTCGCAGAAAAGGCCGAGACGGATCGATTTACCGCATTGAAAATTTTATGATCTCGTTTCGAAAAACGCAAATGTTACGTAAACGTTAATGTCAGTTTTATGTAACCTGTAGCTAGCCATCTACAAAAAAGCTAATTAAGAAGTTAATTATAGGAAATCATGCCCTTCCGAAACCATTTGCTTTTTGCCTGAATCGCTTCACTTTTTCGTGCGGTTTATAGTTTTCCAATAATTCGCACGTTTTGTTTTCTAACCGGAAACCCTGTATGAGATATTCAAACATAGCGCTCGTGACAATATTTAACGAGCAAGTGTCCGTTTAAATTCTATCCCTTTGCGCACGTTCTTTAAAAACTGACATTGCGTAAACCTCTATCGGTCACGCTAATCGTATTCAATTAGTCTCAGAAGACAGATATCTTCTTGCATCGGAAGATATTAAACGCTGCATATTTATCGCATAGTGTCGATTTATTACAAGAGCAAGAAACGCTACGGTGGAAATAGTAAAGCGCAAGAGATAGTCGATTTTATGACGAGAAGGTTTGCTCTGGAAATCAGCTATTTCCTACAAATACGTACAACGCAGATGTATTATTTTATCTTGCAAGAAGAACGTCAGAATTTCAAAATTATTCGGAATTTGCATCGCACGATATTAACGTAAGAGGAATGACAATGTCCGAGTAATAGAACGCTCGAATACCAAGCATTCGGATGACAGAAACGCTTCTCTGCTTAAAAAGAAAAACACACAGTTTCTAATTATCTGACGCGTGATACGAGAACAAGAGCACAGATTTGTCGTTACACCGGAGAATCGTAAACGCAGAACCGAAGTCTTCCGAAAATTGACAGACATACGAGATGCCAAAAAACTGTACAGAATTGTCTCGTGAAAACGGCTAGGCTATCGGGTAGCCCGGCATGAATCGTATCTCGCGTTTTCTCACAGTCGGCGGACTAACGTGCGCGAAACTCGTTCGTCGTGATTGCGCGACCATAACGTCGTTATCGTTCTTCTCTCGTCGAATTCACGCACAAATCGGCGAATAGCGGCACGTGCCGTCGCTCCGATGGATCCTCTTTGATCGGAAACTTTTTCCTAATCGGTGCAAATTGCCGGTAAGAGCGCGAATCGATTGGAAGTTTTTACCGCGAGACGCTTCGAGAAATGAAAGCTCTTGGAGGCGTTTCGAAGCTGTCGATAATCCGAACGAAACTCTGGAGAATCACGAAGGAACACGTTCCTAGAGATTGGAATCTCTTTGTCCGAAAACCGCTCGCTCCGATCGCACACTTCAGACCGGATTCGTCGGAGTCGCCCTTTGCGGCAGACGCTTCCTCGCGCGATCTCGCGAGTCTGATAAAACCATAAGTATATGCTTCTCGGAGATTCGGGATAGCCGAAACGAAAAACCAAGTTGCAAATCCTCCGATCGAACGATTCGCGCGTAACGCACACCGTACGTACTGCGAAGTTGCAAACTAAAACACAGGGTGCAGGATGTACGCGCGCTGGCAGCGTGTATTCGAACCGATAACGAGGCAGGACGACGCGGTCCAGAGTCGCGCGTTATATTTTCCGAATTGACGAGTGTCCCAGCTCTCCCTGCTCCTCGAGAGAGAGAGAGAGAGAGAGAGAGAGAGAGAGAGATGCCGTACTAGGATCTGTGGATGGAGCGGCGTTTCCCGCGTGTTACACGGTCGCTGATAACGTCGAATGGTATTTCTCAGCGGCGAAAGTTTGCAACTGCGATCGGTTACTCTCGGCTGCGGCGCGTAAAGCTGCGGCGCGTAAAGCTGCGGCGCGTGACACGGCGGAAAGAAAGGATCGGTTGGCAGGGTTGGATCGACATGACGCAGCGCTTATCCGCTTGCCACTTCCACGGATCGGTGTGCATGTTCCGCGTTAAACGCGAATTAACGCATTGTCAGCCGGTTGATGGGGACTGGATTAAAACGCCAGCTTTCATTGTATCTACAGAGGGCGGCAAGCGTGACGAACCGCATTCCATCGCGTTAAATGAGATTTACATTTAAGGAACATTGTATAGGATATTTGCAACACTGTGGACGATCGCGCGTCGAATCGATCGGGTTTCGCAGCATCGAGAGCCTTTCAAATACGCCGATGCATCGAGCTGACGGTGTGCTTTCACGAGCCAGCCTTTAACTCTCGGATACCGGATCCGCATCGTTTTGATCCGATGCTCGCTCGTGTAATATAGCTGCCGCGTATCTTGCATTTCATTCTTGTTATCCTCATCTTTACAATGCTGTATTTCAGCATAGTCGAACGCCGTCGCGCACATGCTTTCGCGAATCAGTCTTTAACTATCGGACACTGGATCTGGATCGTTTTGATCCGACACTCGTTCGTGTAATACAGCTACTGCGTATCTTCGATTTCATCTTGTTCTACCCATTTTTACAGTCCTACAGTCGGCCGTAGTCGAACGCTCTTACGTACGCGTTTAATAAATTTGCTACTGGAATCTATTTTCTTTCCTTGTGGTCGATCGATAACGGCGTAAAGTGGCTATCGAACCTATTTCCTGCTTCACCTACCAAATACGTATTGCGAACATTGCCACATACTTTACACATTTCGCATTTATTTCTCCGTATTACATACGTTGCCTGCATCTTCAAGCAAAAGAGTCCTCCAATTTTTCTACGACTGTAATATCGAAATGCAGAATTTCGTTATAACGAAGAAGATCATTGCGGTACGAGTTACCCGCAGCTTTACATCTACAGTACAGCTTGCCGGGCATAAACAAGTGTCCTGGTATTTCTAAGCGACAGCGTACGTCTTAATCTACGGACGTACGTATATTCTGGGTCATTTCGACTCGATTCTGCCGCTGAAAGGTACAGCCTCGCAGGGTTAAACGTTTATTTCAAGAACGTCTGATCGTCTTGAAATTGTAACCGGTTCGGGAACCGGTTTCCGCGGAGGGCTGGATCGGCTGTCGCGCACCAAAACCACTCGGTTCACCTCTTCGTGGACGGCGTGACGATATTATTATCCCGCCGGCAGCGAGGACAGTCGGTCGATCCACGACAGAAATAGTCGATCGCGAACTGTGCCAGCAGTGCGATTCTCTGATTTACGCTGGAACCGTGGGATATCATTGCCCTCCATCGGGCAAAATCGTCGTGGGAACCGTTCAGCCGAAAGCAATTGGTGGTGCGCCGCGCGAAACATCGTCGTTGGACGCGTTCGAATCGCGAGACTTGCCCCGTGCGATGTACCGTTCGTGGCCGGAAAGTTGGCTAGCGGAAACGATGCAAGTCCGATTGCTTTATAGAGTAATGGGGCCGTCCTCCGTGACACAATCTTCAAAATAGGCCAACCGTACACGCTCGATTCCGTTTTTATACGACTTCGATCTAACGTGGTTAGAGAAACTGCAATTCCGTTTTTACGTCGTCTATTTCAACTGTTTCAGATTTCACGGTGCGTATACGCAACATTGTACTCTGACAAATTGTTAGTCATTCGTTACGAGACGTGACGGAATGTTTCTGTAACTGTGCGATACACAGATCATAAATTAATTCCAGTTAGATCGACTCTTGTCCTTGAGAATACCAGTACGATACAATTATGAATTTATTTCCAAGAGGAACGATACGATGTTTTAAAAAACGCGAGATCCGTAGACGAGGAAACGATTCTGTTCAAGAGATTGGAAACTCGAGTGAGAATTTAATTTGCCTTCGCCGGTTAGCAGGTTGATCGTTAAAGATGTAGAGATATGTTTATTTCCTGTAAAATTGCTACTCGTTTCAGCGCGTTATGATCTTTTTTTGCAAAAACGTGGGAGAAGATGAATTTCTACTATCGATTGGCAAAATGTATTTTTCCCGCGAGCCAAAGAACATTTTCTCCCGACAGAGTTAATCTAACACGGACCGAACCGGACTTTTTTAAAAACGTCCATTTAAATTTGATCCTTTGTACTGTTGAGCAATTTTTTTGATATTTTCGAGGGACACTGCACTCTGATTTCGTTATACATTTTTCGTAGAATAGAATCGAGTACGATATCGTAGACCAGGATTTTTTTTTTTTTTTTTTTTTTTTTTTTTTTTTTTTTTTTTTTTTTTTTTTTTTTTTTTTTTTTATAAAGGAGCCGCTACCGCACAGGGTTGCGTAACAGATTTACGGAGCTGTGAACATTTTTGCAGCTGTTTACACACCAGCGAGATGAAAAATGTCAGTCATCCGTCAACGAACGATCAAGAAGAATCCGTCCAGTTATCAGTCGACACAGATACGAAACATCGACCTTTCAAAACAGTGGACTTTTGCTCGGAACTAGGATAGAATTACCGACAATTTCTAAAAATCTCTCGAACGTACTTGTAAGATTTTAAACTACGCGTCTACTGCAAAACGACGTCTTTTGTCGACGATTGTAAATTCAAAAATTGAATTAACTCTCGCGAGAAAAACGATCGAGATGTTCCGTTACTTGTATCAAATATTCAGCCAAGATTGAATTCTTTATGCAACGACAAGACGTTCGACAAAGTTCGTCTCGGCAATGTGCAAATTTAGCTTTGTCGTAGGAAGCGATGATAAGTGATAAAATCGTAAATATGACAGAGAATCGTTTAAAATGAAATTTCTCTGATCAGAGCTCCCGCTGAGATTCTCGAAGACTTAACAAGCAAAGAGCCATCGTTTATTTACAAAGATGTAATAATTAACGAACAACGCGGGTTTGTTACTGGCCGATCCACTTTAACTAATCCGATTGAGTACCATCGCTATCTAGTGGATTGCATCGACAAGGGCTTCCAAGTTGATGACGTATACACTGACTTTAACAAAGCTTTTGGCCCCATAAATTATTCCGTGCTGTACTTGTTCTTTATCTGACAAAATCCAAATTATTAACTTCGCGAATACCTATTTTAGAGAAATTCAAGCTGTCAGCTTGTCCGGAAAGTTTCTTTCGTTTCATAAGGAAACAATGGACGCACGATATTTTTCGTTTTCTGTTATTTTACTGAATCGCGTATGATCGATTTTCTTCCGTTTCTGTTATCACGATCATACGTAATTCGATGAAATAATATGAAAGAAAAAATGTCGCGCATCGAGGGTTCCTCAGGATCCTCGCTTTTATCTTATTTATTAACGATATATCTAACGATGAAAATATCTAACGATCTCAAGATCTTTAACAGAATGGATAGACCGTCCATTTGATCCAGGTCGATCTTCATCGCCTACGTAACTGGTGTTTAGCTGATAAATTATCTCTCAACTTATCCAAGCGCGATATTGTGCGTTTTAGTCATAGGAGAAATAACCTAGCGTTTAATTGTTTCATAAATCGTACGCCATGAGCCACGCTTGATAATGTGAAAGATCCAGGTATTGTTTTCTCCGCCAATCTTGATTTATCGCCTAGTTTCGATTCTTTAGGACTGATTCACAGATGCTCCAAGTTCCTTAAAAATACCAACGCTCTTAGAACAACGTACTGCCACGTTTCTGGTCAGACCAATTTTAGGATACGATGGTATAACACGGTCTCCGTATTTTGTACGTCTTACGGCCGTAACGTCGACAGCGTTCAACAGAAATTGTCAAGGCTGGCTACCAAATATAGCGGACGTTCGGTGACGTTCGATTCTCACAATTACGATAGTATCGTTGATAATTTATATCTTTCGATACCGAGCAAGAGAAGGACAATACGCGATACGATCTTCGCCGGTAAAATAGCTAAAGGCGATTGCCGACTGTCCGGATATCACGCAGCTGCTGTTCATCGATGTACCATGAAGAATCTTCAGAAGTCACCTGTTGTTTCATACACAACAACATCGCGCATTGTACGACTGCTACGATACAATTGCATAAATCGCGTACGCTGAATCGCACGAAGTCTTGCCACACGAGCATAGATATCTCTCCTCTCGGCCAATGTACAGTATCCTTAAGACGTTCTGTCGAGCGTTCTCTACGACAGTGTCGTATTATAACTTTTCTCGTTGCCGCTTACGCGTCTATTTTCATTCTTTTTCTTTGTTTGCGCATTTTCCGCCACTTTTCGTCTCTTCCTTATTTTTTGCTTTCCTGCCCCATATGTCAATCTGTTGTATCAAAAATAAATAGATAAATATTTCTCTCGTGTACCTTTCCACGCATATAACATTTTTCGCGAAAAGAGTTTGCCCGGGGGTCGCGAGTGGAACGAGTTCAAGAAGCGCCGCGCTAGACGATACGTACGAGCGCGATTTTCAACGACACGCGAAGAAGTTAAACAGCGTTTCGTTTTGACGGTTATTTATTAGCGGGCAATAGAATCGTTGTACCGATGTCGAACGATGCCAAGGAAACGGTTCGCTGCATCACGCCCGGATAATGCTCCTGCTACTCTCCGCAGAATTTCCGCCAAGACTTGGCCCACATGCCAGAAGGCGCCGCCGTTAGTCGCTATTGCGATTTCTTGCCATAGAAGATGGAATTTCGGTGCCAGTGTCTGAATTGCACGCTTTCCATCCATGCTGGGAATTCCTCTCACACAGCGCGCGTTAATCAACACTTTTGCGATCGCGTGTTTCGTGTACGGTACAGCTCGAGCTGCGTTTATTTCGACGAAATTTTAGTCAACGCCCGATTCGATGAATTTCACTCCCGTCGATTGAATCCGCTTGTTCGAAGTGAATGAAAAATTCGAAGTACTACGCAAAACTCGATGAGCTCCTATTGGTAGCTTCTTCTTTAAAAAAAAGAAAAAGTGTTCTTTCAAACGGCTGTAGATATTGCGAAACCGTGAAACGTCGCGTATAACAAATTTGAATAATCGCGTGACAGCGTGTTCGATCTCTGCAAGAGCTTTCTACGAGATTCGATAGTTATCTGAATCGCTGACTTACCGCGATGACGTGTTCTCCTTTGCCAGCCTTAGCAATCAGGTCCCAGTCGATAGTGTCCACGTAACAAAGCGCGGGATTCTTCTCGAAACGGACGGAACCCCTTACGATGGTGGTTAGACTATACAGCCCGATCTCCTGCAGGTTCATCATCTCGAACGCGACAAGGGCGTAATTTATGAACAGAGAATGGCCTCGAATCACGGTCAGGTTAGGGAACAGGCGACCGATGCTTCGCAGCCCTTTCACCCTATAGCACGTGCACAGAACAGAAACAGAGTAGAAGTAAGAGAGTAGAAAACACAGACACCGATGTATTTTCTATTTATTGTATTCGCGTTACGCGCGTCCCGTGTATCTTCGCGCATTTAAATTTCTCGCAAAACATCGGCGAATCTAGCCTATCGTACGCTCGAATCGGTCACCTACTGCTTTCTCTCTTCCCTACTCGCAAAAATATATTTCGTAGATATTCGAAGAAATATCATCGTTCGTCGTATTAATACTATCATTCACGGCCGTTTCCTTCTTCAAGATCGTAAATTTCTTCGAAACGACAAATATTTTTCCCGGCTATTTTCCTGCCGCGCGTCTGCCCCGTTGCACCACCTTTCTTCCATTCTCGAAGGTTTCGTAGAAAGTATAAAAGTGTGGATAATGGCGTACAAACTCATACCTGCCGATGTTCCCCCAGTTTACGGTACTTTTCGATGCTTGTGCAAAAAGTGGCGAGAAAGGGGGACCAACGAGGAAGGAGGAAGCTGAAGAAGGAACCGGCGAGATAATAACAACGTACAACGAAGTTTAGTGGCCCTGGACGACGAAGGAAGTCGTAGAGACAGATAAACCGCACCGGTTTCTACTTTGCAGCGACGCGACGCTCCCGTTGGCTCTGCCATTTAATTCCTTTGTGTATTTGCCAATGACTCGACCGTTCGACCATCTCGTATGGTTGGTCGAGAGTTTTTCTGCTTCTTACGAATGTAACGAACAGAGTCGAAGAGCGTTATTTTTGTAAAGGGAAAGATTGTGCGTTCGATTCGATTTGAAAGACGCCGAAGGGAAGCACGGTAAGTCGTATTTTCCTCTGTCGTAGCAGCGAAGTTTTAAAATTCAATGCGAGGATCACGTGCAAGAAAGAACGTGATAAGCAATTTTTAGTCATTTCCATAGTAATCCGCTCTATGTTAATTGATATTAGCATAAATCGTCTTTTTATTCCACCGTCAGATTAAATATGTACATACTTTTACACCTTATCGAAGGTTTCAGAAACGACTGGAATTAATTATACGAGACATATCTTCGTGCGTTCTAACAAATTATTTCCTTTCCAACTATGTTAGCCTGCGAGCGACGGTAAAATTAACAAACTATCCTTTACCTCTCTGCTCTTGATAATATCTTACGGACCAATTCCATGTCGAACTATCTTTCTCTGCTTGATTTTGCAATTAAACGTATCTTTTCCTCGCCGTATCGAACATCGAGAAAACATTAATAACGCTACCTCTATCTACGTGTTAGATTATTCTATCTTCTTCGTATTAAAATACTTGTTTTCGGTATTCGATAAAAATGGGAAAATTGGTAAAACTGAACCCGTCGTATCTTTCCCTTCTAATCTGCGATTTATCTTATTACCTGAATTGAAAAAAAAACCGCTCTTATCGTCTCGCGATACTTTCTCGTAGAAATCTCGTATTCCGACTCTGTCTGACGCGCTTCCCAAAGCAAACGCGAATGAGCAAACTAATCTAAACTACCCGACTCGGCAATAACGATCGACGATTTAAATTATTCGACAAATTGAGGATGCGTAATACCGCAGCGGACAGTCATTATATCTTTTCCGCGCAACGTTTATTCGAAAGTGAACTACCAACGATTACCTATAGAGAAGCAGGTATCCGGTGATCTCTTTCAGTTCCGGGAAAGAGATATTGGCATACTCCGACGGCTCGGCGTTGTCGATCAGCAAAATTTGTACGAAGCCTTCGACTAGTCGGCATCCCTTCAGTCTTGAGAAATAACGCACGCTGTTTCTTATGTCTATGCTTTGGCACACTGCAACAGAAAAACATGTACGTGATTCGATCAGATACGACGAAGAGAGAATTATCCTGCAAGGATCGATCGAAATCGACGTTATAGCTTCTTTTGCATCGTAATAGGGAATTTTAGCTCGTACCGTGATCGCTGCTATCTCCATCGTTTCTTGGAATCGCCTTCGCGGAGCGCAGCTCCGACGAGACGTATCTAATCTACCGACTTTAAGAACGAAAGAGCAAAGTGCTTTTAGACGTTTCTGTCGAATTTCGCTTACCAATTTCCAGACTGTATTTCAATGTATCGCGTTTAAAACAAAGTAAGATATCAATTAAAGAGTCGATATTTTTAGTCAATATTTTCCATCCCTTCGCCGATCGGCTCGTTTACACGCTCGACACTAAACCAACCGACAATTTTTGTATACTTATTGACCGCTCGCGATAGGCAGGACGGATTACAAATTTTTCTTAGAAAAAAAAAAGCAAACTAGAAATAGATACCGAAGAATATATCGTATGCGTATTTCATGAAGAGTCATAGATTAGGAAGCTGTACGATAACGTTTAAATATCGTACAATTTGCGTAGAAATTTGAAAGCGGTCAATTTCACCGCTGTGGTAGCTTTAGCGTTGAATGTTCACGTTAGGGTGTGTGTGTGTGTGTATATATACAGGGTGGTTGGTAACTGGTGGTACAAGCGGAAGGGGGGTGATTGTACGCGAAAAAAGAAGTCGAAAATATAGAATAAAAATGTTTCGCTCGAGGCTTTGTTTTCGAGAAAATCGACTGAATCTTCGCTCGGTACGCGTGCACTTTATCGCGTCTCGTTATAACGGATCTCACTGTAGATCATCGTTTCGATCGACGTTACGTCGACAAACACTTGCGATGTGACCGAAGTGTTTTCCTACCTATTGACTTACTATCCCACTTTTTTATTCTATATTTTCGACTTCTTCTTTCGCGTAGAATCACCCCATTTCCGCTTGTACCACCAGTTACCAACCACCCTGTATATATATATCGGATATACGGATCGGAATAGAATTATGATTTTCTAATTTTTGGTGCTAATCGTTTCTTCGTTTTGGTTTCGTTTTGGTCGATTTGACCGCTGTGGTAGGATTAGTGTTAACGAGCATCTTCGGCCAACGCAAATCGGTTATACAACGGCTACGATAACGTATTTGCACGTTCGTACCGATCGATCGGATCCAAGGATATTAATAACTACAAAAATTTGATACTTTAAAAATTAAATGTATTAAATGTAGCAGAAAACTCGCGAACGCTTTCTCTAGCCACGGCAGATTTTTCTCTACATTCTGATGAGATTCGACGTCAACTCGCCAGCGGCGTAGAGAAATATTCCATTCGGATTTCGAAACGTGCACCGATTCCTCTTTGTTGCCTTGGATCAAGACAGAAAACGCTAAGCCGAGGATGGAGGAAAGGGTGACGAAGAACACCGGCGACCCTGAGCCGTGGCAACTGCACCGATTACGATTCATTAAATCTCGACCAGAGAGGGAAACGAAACTCGCCTCCGGAGGCAAGGTCGAGTAACCTGACTAGATCGTTGATATCCGTTGCCTCCCCTTCTCTCTGTCTCTTTCTCTACGATCCGACAAACCGGACCAACTTGAACGTCAAAGTTATTCGAATTATTCAGCGAATCGTTCCAAGTATACCTGGCGATAACAAACTGAAATCTTTCTTCTCGGTTTGCTTCAGCTCGCCCGTTAATTTGCTCTTTCTTCGCGATACCGATCACACAGTAATCGAAAATGCAATATCGATCGAGGCTTCGCTTGTGAATCGTATCGGTAGCCGATCGAAACGAGACTCGCTGATAAGGAGAGAAGATGCGCTCGAGGTATGAGATCTTAGTTTCGACGTAGGATTCTCGTACGATGGCGAGCACGGAGAAAGGGGAAGAGCGCAAACAGAGAGGAGAAGGGAAGACGAGAATGAAGAGGAGCGCATTATCGGAAAATAACGAGCACGAACGAAATGGAATAAACGGGTAATAAATGGCGGAATGAACGAACGAACGAACGAACGAAGTGTAGCCCGTCAGAATGTTTATAGAAAGGTAAAGTATCGAGAAACGAAGAGGAGGGATAACCAAAGAATACGTCTTTATGCTATCGTAGTTAGGCGCAAGTTTAGTTTTAGCTTTGTTCTATGTTGGCAAACTATGTAAAACCAGATCCAATTTCAATGCCGCTTCGGGCTAAAATAAATCGGTACGATAGAAATACAACGGCGAACGCGTACTATAAATAGGGAATTTATACCAAATTCGGCTTAATTCATTTCGTAATTATTACTCGAACGTTTAAAAGCCACTCTATGCGTATTTATAGCGCTTTAAAGAGCAGGCAATGTACCTTCAAATATTCTATTATGAGAAAAATAGAGACACGATTAGTCGTCTATTTATTCTTTATTTTATTGCTTTCGCGGCGAACGCGAGTGAACTTTCGTAGAGGCTAGATAGACCGAGCACCTAAAAACGAGCGGAACGAGCATTTTCCGAGCGTTGTTCCAGCATTTTTGCTCGAACCTTCGGATATTTGATTTCCCATTCGGCGAGCAGTCGCTAAACGCAGAACGAACGCTCGCTCGTACTTTCATTTGACTAAATCGTACTAAAATGGAGAAAGAGCGAGCACTCGTACGCTCGATACCCGCCATAAGAATGTTCTGAATCGAGCTAATGGAATAACAAGGAGTCGATACCGAGTCGCGTGGCGAAGCAGCGCGTCGGTTCACGCGTGTGCAGACGGGTGGCCCCGACGCGATGCGACGCGACGCGACGCGACTTATCGTCGCTGGAAGAACCGTGACGAAGCGTCGACTCGTCGCGGTCAACTGTAACGGCTTGCGCTAAAAATACGCGCGACGGCTGACATTGGGATAAACATGAGAGCGCGCGCGAGTTGATCTAGGCACGCGGCCGCCGTGTCGCTTCGCCTCGCCTGATTTCATCGCCACAACAACGCCATGAACGCTGCAACCCATATCTAAATCTTCGATTTTTAACACAGCGTCGAACGGCTGATTTCATCGTCGTAACGACGCTCCCACGTCGCGATTCTCGACTTTTAACGTCGACTTTTCGTCGATCGGCTACTATTGCGCGAAAAATTCATTTCATCGTTCGTTATTTCATTTCGCGACGTAGCACCGTCTAGTTTGCGCAACATTTGTATTTGACTTCGAGTCGCGCCACCGGCCAGTGCGCGCTAAACGTTTCTTTTTTATTTTGAGACGCGCTACCGACTGTTTTACGCAAAATTTTCTTTCGTTTCGAGACGTATCAGCGGCTATTTCATGCAAAAATTGTATTTTATTTCGCGGCGTACCGCCGGCTAGATTATGCGAAAATTTAATTTTATTTCGTGGCGTGCCACCGGCTAGATTATGCAAAAATTTAATTTTATTTCGTAGCGTGCCGCCGGCTAGTTTATGCAAAAATTTAATTTTATTTCGTGGCGTGCCATCGGCTAGTTTACGCAAAAGTTTCTTTAGTTTCAGTCGCACCACTATTTTATGCAGAAATTAACGCGTGCCACCGGTGACAACGTTTGCGCGCGAATGCACCCCAGCTTACTCGTGATACGTCAACGATGTGTTAATCTCATCGTTCTTAGGTATTCTTAGTCGTCTACAGAGCCGCTGAATCTTTCTGACGAAACGTTCCATTGCCGTAGCTGCAAAAGGTAGAGTCAAGGTCGTAAAAAGCTTGGTTCTTCCTTATTGCGTTGTATATATATTGAGAAACAACTGTTACAGCTAAAAAGCTAAAATGTTCAATTATCCGAAGATGAAAAGAAACTCGATTTATATGTTTTTGCAGTTACTGTCTCGCTTCAAAGCTGGCCAGTATACAGCGTGCACGGGTCTTGCAACGTAAAGGTTAAGCAAGTATGTCTCGTTTAAACAGACGCCTCTTTACTTTCTTAATCCGTTGAACGCCAACATGGGGTTAATCGAAACGTTCCATTTGTAATTTCTTTTTAATCAACTCGCGTTATCGGATTCTATCGAATTCACATTCCGATTATGAGGAGAAAATCCACGTATTCGTGCAATATTTTGTTCGTTATTTATTATACCTCTCTCTCTATATATAAATACAGAGTGGTGGGTAACTGGTAGTACAAGCGGAAAGGGGGTGATTCAACGCGAAAAAAGAAGTCGAAATTATAGAATAAAAATGTTTCGCTCGAGGCTTTGTTTTCGAGAGAATCGACTGAATTTTCGCTCGGTACGCGCGCACTTTATCGCGTCTCGTTATAACGGATCTCGCTGTAGATCATCGTCTCGCTTGACGTTATGTTGACAAACACTTGCGATGTGACCGAAGTGTTTTCCTACCTATTGACTTACTATCCGACTTTTTTTATTCTTATTTTTTTTATTCTATATTTTCGACTTCTCTTTTCGCGTAGAATCGCCCCCTTTCCGCTTGTACCACCAGTTACCAACCACCCTGTATATATGTATACCACCTACAATTTTGTACAGTTTGGAATTGAAGCGTTTTACAGCACTGTGATAAACACTTTTTTTTGTTACAAGTTATAAAATTCCTTTCCGCGCCTTCGATCTGTAGTGGACTTTCCGTAATTTTTATTCCAATACATTTTCCGCGCGTTGCGCGCTTAGCAAAACAACAACTTACTTTATTTACGTTTGCGCGATAGCATTCTATTTACACAACTTAGTTCGGGCTGAACGATAGCCCGAACAATCCAGCGCTCGCTCGTTCGATAGCATTCGAAACGCTTTGATCTGTTTGCCCAAAGAGAATAGCAGATCGTTCGAGTCCCGCGAGATTGGCTGATCTCTGCCGGGTCAAACAACGATGCCTTCCTACCTTCGGAATCTCAGTCGTTTCTTCCGTATCGCGTCACGTTGTCCGATTTTCGAGCTACACCGCGCCCGGCAATCGTCCTTACGTTCGAAACATTCGAGACTCTTGAGACACGAGAGTGAAGCGCACTGGCAGGATCGCTTCGAAACAACAGTTTTTCTCGAACGAATCGTCGACGAAAATCGAATCGGACGTGCCTGGATGTCGCCGATGCCCACGCACACGCCCACCAGGACTATTCGTCACCAGGCGATTATTCGTAGCATGCTCACTGATTGGAGATTTACGGGATTGTACGTATTATACGAGCACTGCAAATATTTTTGATTTTTTAGTAATACAACGCACTGTGAATACGCATCCTCCCACTACTACTTGCACAATTTGCCTATTTTTCCATCTTTGCTCAATGTTCCTCTCATTTCTCGTTATATATATATATATATATATATATATATATATAGTTGCTATAATTTCACGATTCTACAAATTAGAACGGAGAAATATGTTCGAGAAATAGGATGGTAGTACGATCTGCAATTTGCAATGTTTAGTCGCTAGCTTTTAAAAGCGTATCGATGATTATCGATATGAGACGCGGGCTTCGACTCGACGAGAGATACCAAATAAACCAAACGTCGACCTTCGCTTTTTCGAGATAGCCGCCAGCGAGTAAACATATTCGGCTACCGTGGTTGATCGAATGTCCGTAATGAATCAGCTCCGAATGCGCGTGGCACGCGCCAACCAGCATATCGTGCAACCACGAGTCGACCGATTGATAACGGAGCAAGCGCCAGTTTTCTGTCTCCCAACTATCAACACGCTACTCCGCTACCAAATGATCTCCATACGGTTCTAGTTCGGACGTATAGCCGGACTTTGACCTTTGCATCTCGCTCCTGCTTTCGTTTCGATCAACGAACAACGTTTTTAATCTCTAAGAATAATATTTGACATGGAATGGAGATCACGCACGCCGCTACTTTTATCCTACGTTTTCTCGAACTTCAGATATTTTTTAACGCGGCGGAAATAGGAATATTCGGGTCGAAAATGAGCGCAGCAGGGTTGATAACTAGACCGCGTTCAACGCTTTGTACATTTCTCGGTAACTTTAACCAGTAACCGGAGAGCTTTTTGCCAAGATGTTTCAAGTTCAAGACACCAACGTGGCGTCACCGGACGTTGGCATTTCACCTGCGCTTGACACCGCGTTGGTCTCACCGGCCGTGAAAGGGTTAAGCCAATGGGAAATCGGAAGGAAACCGCGCAACTGTACAAGAATATACAAAATATCGGTACATACTTTTGCGAACTGTTATATTATGTGCTATAGGAGCGCGATTGTACGATTTTTGGCATATATACAATTCCTGATGAATAAACGTGGAGGCGTTTAAACGACGCCGATCGAGCCGATCGGTGCTCGCGTGGCTGAGGAATTGGCGACTCGCGCGAACTATGCGTAACACGATTCCCTGGTTGGCGAACAGCTGAAATCTTTAATCGTGGGTAACCTAAGCTATTACCGGCGAACTCGAGCCAGCGCGCTTCCTTCACGCGATTTTTCCTTTCGTCGTTTTCTCGCGTTCTCGGTGTCGCGTTTCGCGAGGAATCGAATTCTGGCCGCGTCCGACGAAAAGTCACCGAGTTATCGCGAATAAACGCGTTTGCACGCTACTCGTTTGATCGCTTTCGAAGGAGAAAAGGCGAGGATTGGGAAAAGTTCCAGAGACATACGACGATGGTTCGAAAGGTTGAGGATGCGATTGAAAATTTTAGCCCGCACGCCTCGACAATTGAACTACGACGACAGCTTCTTGTCGATCGCGAGCATTATTTTCTATACCATGTAAATCATTGCCTGTTTTTTTACGATATCCATGTAATATTTTTATATGCGACAATATACACGGTACTATAAACGAAGACGTGTCCGACTTTACAAATCACGCTCAGACCGTGAGCGGACACGTTGCAATTATTCGTCTAGTTTACCTTAAATTCTTTCGATAAGATTCGCGTAGGCTAGATTTCGAAGATCGAGGCCAACTCGATTGACTAAACAGCCAAATTATTGCAATTTACTGCTGTAACTCTAGCAAATACTTTCAACTTTCCCCTGCGGACATCGAACGCTCAAGCTTACGTTGAACGTTCGATGTTATTATCACGATCGATCAAACGTATTCTAAACGATCTACGTTAATTCGTGCCGACGTTTCGTATCGTAGTTTACGTTGTAAGATCGATTCGATTATGAATATTTATGAACGTCGATATGTCAACGCTATATAAAAAGGTAAAACCGATAACTTCCTACGACAAATATTCCTGTCCAGTGTTTCGGAGCAACTCGCAAGACTTTGACCTCGGGAAACGTGTCAAAACACAAGAATTTTACGCTCGCGTGGCTTCGCTTCTAACTACTGTTCCAGACTTTCGCACACAGTATATCAGTGTGTCGGCCGATCTTTAAAAGAAGCTAGCTACGATGCTGGAAACGTCGGTATAATGCGATCCTCGTGGACACGGCTTGCGAGCCAGCGCAATCCCGGAAATAGTAAATCGTTAAAACGCCTTTGAAAACATTGACGTTTCGTCTGATCGGAGATAAGCAGCTACGATGGAAAGATTTCGCACGTGACTGCGCGAACTTACCAACGATTTCTACGAGTTTAGCCCTGAGCTTATCGATCGCGGAGAACAACGCGAATTTTGTAAATTATACAGAGAATAAATAGTTGGCTGTATGGTATAAATGGACGGAACAAGGGAGATAATTATAACTGCGTAAGGTACGACCGATGTGAATGCAAGCAAAGGATGGAAAGCTGCTTTTCTCGGGGCGTTGCTTTCCCAACTGGAACATCAGCTTTTCGAAAATACGAAATGCGTATCTTATCACTGCGTCTACGTCGAGCCGACATCGACCGTACATCGTGAAATCGCGTCGGTGAAGACGTTTGCATCGAATCGAATTCGACTCCAACTAAACTATCCACGAATTTCGACGACCTTAGGTCTGATTAAACAGTGCGATACCGATTTCCGTCGTTTCGTGGTCACGTGATCGATAGCGCTATGTACACATTTGGCGGATACGATACGACACGGTCGTAAGTTAAAGCTAGAAGAAAGGATTCCATTGATGCGGCCGGAATCGTTCGCGTTTTAGAGACGCTATTGAAGTCACGAGTTGGAAAACAGGGCAAGTCCGCTTTCTCAAGGGTACGTAAGTTACGTAAGAATAAAAGATTATTCGCGTAATAATCTATCTGGATAAAAATCGATCGAACAACGTATTCGTGTAAGAATTGATTCGGCTAATTATCTTTCCGATTAAAATCAATTTTTTATTCGAAAGAACTTGAACGCTGTCCGATTACTACACCGACCGGTGTTATATCGTAGAGCGTAGATTTTATTCGCCACTGATTTTATGATCGCGTTATATCGTTTCTATCGACGGTAAATGATTCGATTATCAAAGCACGATCGAGTATTTGCGTAAAAATCAGACGGTGTGTAAGTTTCAACCCATACAACGCAATCAAACTCACTTTAACAGAGTTGTTTCTCTGTACGACGAGAATTTGTCACATGAGAATGTCGTTGATCTTTTTCGATAGACGATTTTTCTCGTAACCCGTCCTACACGTGGATCATTTGGAGGCTGGCCGAGTAAAAGGTTACTTTCGAAGCAAACCGCGTATGTAAATCGTATCGCCGGTT
Organism: Bombus confusus; assembly: GCA_014737475.1. Classification (NCBI taxonomy): domain Eukaryota; kingdom Metazoa; phylum Arthropoda; class Insecta; order Hymenoptera; family Apidae; genus Bombus; species Bombus confusus. Next base: position 2,967,617 of record JACXIV010000035.1, read on the forward strand.
TTTGCGCGCGTATTGACTGCGTTATCGGTATAACGAGACACGAACAACCGGTTATCACGACTATCACGGCGGGTTCGCCCGAGGCAATAATAGTGATAAGCCGAGTGAAATTGTTAGGAATGTCTCGATGTGTTTACAGCGATATCAGATTCGAAGCGAAGAAACATCGTCTATCTTCTCGGTCTTCCTTTCTAAACACGGGAAAATTTGCTTATTTTCTCAGTCATCGCTTCCAAAATGTAGTCATCGCAACCAAGCTCCTATTGTTCCAACAACTCCGGTTGCACGAACATTTCAAACGAAGAACACGCATCTTTGTCTTTTGTTTCTTCGCCATGGAAGAGCAATTTTGCAGAGCGGCGAAGCAATTTTACTTTCACGTTTAAAACGAAACAACAATTGCAAGACATAACTTATTTAATTTTATTCCAATAATTTTAAACAAGGATACTCTTATTTAATTTTAACAAGTCTTGTTTAATTCTAACAATTAATAACGAATGTTAACTACGCGACATTTTCTCGGTCCTTCGTTGCGTTAACCCTTTGCGGCTGTTCGACGAGCGAGCGTCGCTGTGGACGAGAGGTGTTGGCGCGCAGTTGAGAAAATATACACGTTGAACGTTTGCGTTATTCATTGTCGAGGGTTGTATTATTTTCATCGATATTTAGTTCATCATCGCTGTCACTATCGCTAGAAACATTGAGAAACGTCTGAGCCGATTGTTTGTTGAACGAAGTTCGCTTTCACTGTCTGAAACGCTATCGTCGTCTTCTATCTTGTCAGGTTCAAAATAATATTCGTCGTCGCTACTATCGCTATCGAACATATCCTTTCTGGATCTTTTAGGCGTCGTGTATAAGGTATTGCGAAAAATATACAAACTATATAAAAATCTTGCTGATTCGTCCGGCAATGCCATCGAAAGACTGAAATTTCTTCTCGCTCGACCTTCGTCCTACGTCGCGAGTTCGCGTTAAACGGAAGATAAGATTTCTAAAGATCTATCATTTTCTTTCATCGAAAACACAATACCGTTTACTTTACTATACCGATGCGTAAATACGCGTAAGATTATCGCCGAGAAAAATAGGCGTACGCCAGCCACTTGAAAATAAGTGTCCGCAACTGTGAACAGATTCGACGCTCGTCCGCAATGGGTTAAAAAATAACGATGCCTCGTAGCATACGACGTGTTTCGTTATGCTGTGCAACATTCACAGATTGAAGTTTAAGACGTCGAAGCTTAGGTGCTTTGAATAGTCCTATATTGCTGCGGCCCGAGAAAGCTCGTTGTACCCGTACCCTGTGAAACGAGATCTATCATAGGCAGAAGATGCAAACGCGCGATAAGTTGTCGGCTTGGCGAGTGCTAAAGAAACATCATCGGCCAGGCGACGGAACGGTTCCTCGCGTTTAATAGGTTAACCGATAGAATCGTGTAACGCGAACTCGCGGCCCGAAATCGTGCTAATTGAACCGCGGTCGTGTAATGCGCTATAATGCGTGAAAAGATACGCGGCGGCTCGCTAGAGCCGTAATCAATTCAAGCGGACGAAAATTTATGCAAAATCGCCGCGCCACCTCCGAAACCTGGCGAAACACGCCGACTCGCGGTATAACTGTAAAACGACCCAGTAAGAAGGTATAAGCTCTACTCGAGACGCTTGCATTTCTTCGTTTTTCCCGGAATTTGCAATCGTTGGAAAATTCCGCTTTGTACGTTAGAGCGAAGCTTCGCACGCACGTGTCGGAAAGTTATAGCTAGAAGCCGGATATTTATGCAAATGCGTACTTTTACGAACAAAGCTATAAAGATAGGATACGCGTTCGGTCACGAAAGTTTTCAAACACCTAATAATAAAATCGTTTACGTTAAAATAAAATTTCACCAAACTCGGCGAAGTGTATTCCATGTTAGCAAGAGCAGACGTTACATCATCCATGAAATGGTACGTGCCATAAACAATACGATAGCGAACGAAGAATTCGAAGCAAGTTTCCGAACATTGTGTAACGGAGTCTTCTCGACTCGAATGTTTTTTAGCCCGTGAGAAAGATCGTTCTTTCGCTACTCGTTGATCGTTAATGGTAGAAGAGATACATTCCAGAGACGAATTTATTTAATAACGAAAATACGTTTTTCCGAAATAGCAGATCCTTGCGTTAATTATAAGCACCGGAGGTGCTAATTATTTTGGCCCAATGTATTTCAATACGATCGGCGGAGAAGGAGGCACTGCAAACGCCGTGTTCTCCGTGCTTCTTTTAAAATCTGCCATACGTATCTGCCATAATTCAAGTTCCAGGTATGAAATTAACCAACACACTCGCGACAATACTCGCGTCCGACACGCTCAAGAATTCTCAAACGCTATGCGTATCGAGGCGTCGATCGAGGCCGGTATTGACAACGGCCGCTGCCGCCGCGAGGCGCCGTCTGTTATTAAGGAGAATAAAAATGATCGAGTATCGCGCGTCAGTCGCGATCCAACGCCAGCCAATTGCGAGGGGGGTGTGGAAAAGTAGAGGTAGGAGTGGACACACGCGGAAAAGTCGTTTGGCAATTAAAAAACCGTGAACGGCGATCGAAGGCAGTCGTGGCTTCGCCGTACCGCCGTTCAGCGAGTCACGATCCTCCCTCGATAGCCTCGAGGAGGTCATCGATTCTGCGAAACCTAACGAGTTTCTTTCTACCGTGGCTGGCGTCCTGACCAACGGCTCTACAGAGGTTAATACTGTGCGAACGACGTTACGTGGATCACCGCGGGATTAAAACCAACCGATGCAAACGCGCACCTTCCCACTCTCCGACGCCTTTTCAATCCGGCAATTTGCATTCGCACCCTCCGCGTAGCGCGGCTGTTGACTCTCGGAAGTGAAATCTTTGGACTCATTCGGTGGATCGGAAGAGAATTATGATCTTCTAATTTCTCCTGCTAATTGTCTCTTCGTTTCGGTTTCCGAATTGCAGTAGGTATGCTCTTTGCTTTTAACACTAAACTTATCGACACTTCTTGTATACTTGTCGACGATAGGCAGGACAAGCTACAAATTTTTCTTAGAAAAAGAAGCAAACTAGGAATAAATACCGGAGGATTATTGTATGCATATTTTGTGAAACGTCATAGAGTAGGAAGCGATTTGATAACGTTTAAATATGGTAACATTTGCGTAGAAATTTGCCAGCGGTCAATCTGACCGCTGTGGTAGGTTTAGCGTTAAATGTTCGCGTTAGGGTGTGTGTGTCGGATATATGGATCGGAATACATTATGATCTTCTAATTTCTGGTGCTAATTGTCTCTTCGTTTTGGTTTCCGAATTGCAGTAGGTATGCTCTTTTCTTTTAACACTAAAGCTATCGACACTTCTTGTAAACTTGTCGACGATAGACAGGACAAACTACAAATTTTTCTTAGAAAAGAAAGCAAATTAGGAATAAATACCGGAAGATATATTGTATGCATATTTTGTGAAACGTCATAGAGTAGGAGGCGATTTGATAACGTTTAAATATGGTAACATTTGCGTAGAAATTTGCAAGCGGTCGATCTGACCGCTGTGGTAGGTTTAGTGTTAAATGTTCGCGTTAGGGTTTGTGTGTGTATATATATATATATATATATATATCGGATATATGGATCGGAATACATTATGATTTTATAATTTCTGGTGCTAATTGTCTCTTTGTTTTGGTTTCCGAATTGCAGTAGGTATGCTCTTTTCTTTTAACACTAAACTTATCGACACTTCTTGTATACTTGTCGACGATAGGCAGGACAAGNCAAACTAGGAATAAATACCGGAGGATATATTGTATGTATATTTTGTGAAACGTCATAGAGTAGGAGGCGATTTGATAACGTTTAAATATGGTAACATTTGTGTAGAAATTTGCAAGCGGTGAATCTGACCGCTGTGGTAGGTTTAGTGTTAAATGTTCGCGTTAGGGTGTGTGTATATATATATCGGATATATGGATCGGAATACATTATGATTTTCTAATTTCTGCTGCTAATCGTTTCTTCGTTTTGGTTTCCGAATTGCAGTAGGTATGCTCTTTTCTTTTAACATTAATCCTACCGACACTTCTTGTATACTTGTCGACGATAGACAAGACAAACTACAAATTTTTCTTAGAAAAGAAAGCAAACTAGGAATAAATACCGGAGGATTATTGTATGCATATTTTGTGAAACGTCATAGAGTAGGAAGCGATTTGATAACGTTTAAATATGGTAACATTTGCGTAGAAATTTGCAAGCGGTCGATCTGACCGCTGTGGTAGGTTTAGTGTTAAATGTTCGCGTTAGGGTGTGTGTGTATATATATATATATATATATATCGGATATATGGATCGGAATACATTATGATTTTATAATTTCGGGTGCTAATCGTTTCTTCGTTTCGGTTTCCGAATTGCAGTAGGTATGGTATACTATTTTCGGTGCAAATTTTCGCCGAAAGTTGCTCTTTTCCTTTAAATGTTCACGTTAGAGTATACATATTTAAGCATCAGCAGTGATACCACACAGCTGACAAACAAACTGAAGGAATTCATATGTCATTTTTCTTAATAAATCGCGATACTATATTATCCATTGTTGTCTTACAAATTATTCTCTTCGATCCCGCTACTTAGGTACAGAATTTTACCGCATCGTATCAGTTTCACAGCTTTCAGTGACGATTGCTTCTTTCTGTTCGTATTGTAACGCGTATGATATGAACGTAGAAGATTCTTCGGTAAGTGTCTAAATACTTTCGCGACGCATCGTGCACGAGCAATGTAATTTTTCAAGCAAGTTCGGAATAATATCCCAGAAGGGTAGAATCATTTTCCGATCGGCCGAGGTGAACTAAATTCTACTTGGTTCCGAAAATTTGACGTCACGCGTATCTGTCGAAGGCTTGCGTTTAAAATTAGCAAGTGCCCCGTAACAAACGTAAATTCGTTTGGCGGGCAGAAGGGCTGCGAAGAAAAGCTGGATCGCGGTGACCTATGATGCGATATTATTCAGAGTGGCGCGAAGTTAAAAATAAACGCCACGATCCCGAGAGAAAGAAGCCCCCAACGGGGTCGTTCGAATCGTTGACGCGATCCACTGAAATAAAAGTAGCTGGTACGTTCCCCGTATCGGCCGTTGATCGCCGCAGCTCCTGGAGTCTATTAAAAGCGTCTCTTCCGTTTTCGATCAACCAACAAGCGTCAATCCCGTACACATCGACGGACGACTGCTTTTTGCGTGGCGTACACGTTTATAAATAAACCACCTGTGCACGCTCGTTACGCCAAAGATAGCAACGATGACGGTTCGAGTCGAATCGTTCGACTCTCGCACCACGAGATCCCTCCTTTCTGACTCTATGGCGTGGAAAATGGTTGCCACCTACGATTCGTGCGACACAGTCATACACACCTGCTACATACGCACAGGAATATGTCTGTACGAGTCGTTGTCCGACGCTGTTGCATACAGTTGCTCGCATTAAACATCCGAGCACAGCGTTATCTCTGTATTCGTCGTTTCGTTTACGAGACGAAGGAACAGAAATCACGGGATTGCGTAAGAAGGAGGTGATTTAAAATAAATATCGTGTTGTCTGCTCCGCGAAAATACGAGCCGTTTAGCGCAACTTGAAAATACGTAAACAATTTCCAACCTGTCGATAACGTTCGATCGTACCGCAGGATTTTAACAACAGGGAAGTTGTCGAGTTTTCTCCTTTGTTCCTTAAATTTCAAGCGGTCTTAAATTTAATATCCTCCGCAATTCATACCGATAATTGTACGAACATACTTCTAGTTATTTTCTACAATTTTCCAGGCTATCTGTATTATCCGCGTTTGCCTTCGTGTCCGCTTATCCGCGGTTTAATCGTCCAACTTGTTGTTACAGTACGAAAGCATCCGCTATTAATTACCGACTTTCAACCGATATACAAAGTTTCGCTAATTATGCCAGATAACTTCGTAATATCGCTCGTTAATGAGAAAAGCGAATAAAAGGTCTACAGGCGCGATGCGATATTTCGCCAACCTGCCGCTCGACCGAGTCGATTCAAAGTAAGATTCAAACTAAAGTGTAGGTGTTTTTTTGTTGCTCGAATCCTTCCTAAGTTATTCACCTGATCGTGGTCCAAGTGGCCTTGGTGCGGCACAACAAACTGGCAAGGATGGGTCAGTGACGCGTGAAGTTGTTTCGACCGCACGGTGTGCGGTCCGATGAATGGAGAGAAGACGAGAAAACGGGAGAAAGGAGGAATTCTTCGTGGTGGTGCTCTCTTACCTAAGAAGTGGCGGTATTTATGTTCTCGTTAACCCTTCCGCTATGAACAGCCACTATCGAGGCCGCGTAGTTCGGTAAAACGTTTCTTCTGTTACGTTGCTTGTAAATAGAGTTTAGCAAGAAACGTGCAGTTACGAGTAGTTTACCGTAAGAAAATGTTTTAATCGTTAAACGGTGTTTAACACGTTCGCCGACGCTTCTTTCGACAAGTTATATCGCTGCATATGGTTATAGGTTGTAACACGGTGTGTTCTACTAGCTTCTTCTGATCGAACCTTTCTGGATATTTTCGTCGACGTCGTTAAAGGTTTGTTACGTAGTTTTACAAGAGAAAATCGTTGGTTAGATATATATATATATATATGTATATAGATGTATGCATATAGGTTGTTCGTAGATTTATTATAGAATTTCGAGTGATTTACGCTTATTGCAAAGTTGTAAGAGAATTATGAAATACGAAGAGGATCGGAAGGATTTATTGTTAATATACTGCGAGACAAGAACAGGTTTCCAGTCAACGTAATTATTGGCTATTAATGTTTCGTTTCAGAATGTCCGTACGACGTTCATTTCGATTTTGCTTTGTTTCAACGAAACAGTTATCCGTCCGAGTTAATATATACCCGATACGTGGTGTCTTTTCTTTCAAGTTCTTCGTACGTAAAAGTCTAGCGGAATCGAACGTTATCCGATGGAATATATATATATATATCGCCCTCTGCGTATTTTCTGTTTTTATTACATACAACTCTTTAATAAAACTTTAAACGATCTATGTCTATATATATAATATATATATATATATTTTTTTTATTACTTACACTCTGAACAAATTTGATCGGGAAAAAACTGGAATACGCTGTTGAAAGAGGTATTTGTCGTGGCTTTGGGCGGTGATTCTACGCTTTCGGATCGGTGGAAATCTGTTAAAAAAGTGGACAGCGAAATTGGCCTGGAGCATGACTTTCAAGGTTAAAGCTTTTTTCTTTATCGCATCGCGTGGTATTTGTCAGGAGGAACAAAAGGCTCAAAGGAATCACGGGTCGCAAACGACCCGCCCTGCTGCGAAAAATTCTTTATTTTTTATTCCTTATATCGCGATGATATCCAAGAAATAAAAAGTAACATAAATAACGAGAAAGTGTAAACGGCAATGCAATGTAATTATGTAACGATGAGCAATAAATTTTGGAAAAGGTGCCGAACGAACGCGTCATCGAACGATGAAGCCAATGGGAATTATCCTTTGTTCCGTAGTACAGACACATGGACAATCGGCAAGAACTAATGGAAAATCGCAGCGTCGAGGAGAAGTAAGTTCCAGGTCGGCGTGATTTCCAGAAGGTTCAACGGTCCACAATCGCTACACCAAATTCCTCGCTCGATGGTCCTCGTGTCCATTGGCGTAAGGAAGAGTAGGTAGGTTTGGTGCAGGTATGCCTCTAAAGAACATCCTTACGAGGTTCATCGCGTGCAAGAATTTCGTAGCATGACGAGAATTTTGTCTCTGGATGCTGGCAACATTAGAGCGCAACGCACGATGTCTCGAAGATACATATCTTGTTCGATGATGATGATGATGATGATGAGAGCACTTTTTTCCAACAGCAACGTTCTCGATCGTCGGAATGCAAGAATTTGGGCGTATAGAGATTGTCAGAGTTCGGTCAGCGGCGTTTGGACAGGTCTGATTTATTCCATATCTGACTTTAATAATAGCGAGTTTAATAATAATAAAATAAAGCCGCTTTAAAAATTAAAGCAGCGGATATTACGTATACGTTCACGAAGTGTATAAGTTCTTTCATAAGCTAACAACGCTTTCGTTATTCCGCGTTATATTCGGTCTTATAATACGAATAAAATCAGTTTGAGGATGAATGAAACTTTAAGCATTTTTGTCCGAGAGGACGAAGAGATTCGCGGCGCATGATTCCTTTCAAGCTTTTGTTCCTCGCGACGAGTACCCTGCCATTCAATGGGGAAAAAACGTCAATTTTGCGGTCCACTTTTTGAACGGATCTCCAGCGATCCGAAGGTGTACGATCACCTCCCAAAACCATGACTAACACTTTTTTGACATGCTGTGTATATTTTAATAAAAGGAGCGCGGTATGATGCATTTAACAGCCTATGTTTTATATCGTTATCGTGTAATATCAATTTTCGATGTTATAATTATACAAGTTTGTCGTATTTCGTTGTATTTTTCCGTTGGCGAAAAAAAGTCCACAAAATCACCTGGTCGCGATAAAAACCTTTCCGCGTCTTGCAAAATATATAGTTTGTCGCCTTTTCGTCGCAACTGATCGGTCGGTATCGATCTATGTGAAACGGCAACTTCATGATCGATCGGTGACAATAACCTTGGGAAACGGTAGCGAGCACAATGAGCGATGACGACAACGCTAGGACGCATGTGCCTCGAATCACTATCCTTAACTCGTGCTGGCAAGCTCTTCCGCGCGCCGCGTACTCTCCAGATTTGGCACCGACAGATTATCGTTTATTCAGGTCGACGCGATACTCTTTAGTGGGACTTTCGAAATGCTGCAGAAATACGAAAACGTTGCAATGTTATTTTCTTGCGGCGGACTCGGAAACTTGACGGAAAGTCGCGCAAAACGGGGGAAATTACTTCCACGCGTTACGCACGAATCACAGAAAGTCGAAGAAAAGAAGACCGAAACTTTGCGTACAACTGACAAACGAAACGCGTACGCGCGTGATAACTGTATGCTGTAAAACAACCACAACAAGTGAATCGAGTTTCTACAGACTTTTCCGATCACGTACGTGTAAATTATCCGTAAACAATATAAATTATCTTCGGCAAAATGTAATTTCGAAGAAACAAGCCGTTTAAGGCTCGATACCGGTGTTATAGTTACCATGGAATATTGAATGGAATATCTGGCCATTGAACCTGTTAACGACGTTACCCGCACGAGAGTACGCGTCTATCTCGTATAAGATTTTTTGGCGAGGTCCGGCGCGGAGAAAGGGTTAACGTAAGAAGCGAATCGAGTCGGCCGGTTCTATTAACGGAGTTGTTAGCAGGTGTGAGCCGAGTCGAGACACGTAGCGGCAACACCATCGTTGGCCGGCGATCGACGAACCCACCTGTCACTCGGCTGCAACAAAATTGCAACGATCCATCGGGATTAACGTCGGCTGTGCAACCGGCTGACAGGTTGGAGGGGATCGCGTGGTTACTTGAAAAAATTTCAACGGACACCGCATTCCACACGTTCTCTTCAAGGTTATTAGCCATTCACCTAAAGGCCGAAGTACTCGGATGCCCTGCGCCGATGGAACCCCCTTCAGGCCCGCGTGTTTCCCTACTGTTCCCAACGACATCGGTCGTCGTTTGAGAATTCGTTTCTCAAGAAACAACCAACACACAACCAGAACTGGTTCGCAGTGTCGACGTCGAACTGTCGCGAGTTACGAGCACAGAAAAGCATTTTTATATATATCAAATATATCGTTCTCTTTTCGACGCGCGGTTTCTCTCCATTCGGATTGCGTGTTTCTCGTAGCAAAGAACACGGGACAGGTAGAAGGCGATTTCGACATTATCCACGGTTCTAGGGTTAATATGAATTCTATCGCGGTAAGCGTACATAAGAAAAACGAAGTGTGTTTTCTACCAAATGTACCAAAGACGTACAAACGAAGCTTCCGTTTTACGTTCGATCTTATCACTGAAAACCATAATTCTAAATACAGTTAGAATGGAAATTCTAACGTAACGTTAGAGGCGTACGAATCAAGGGTTAATTTCGATCTTTAATGGCAAGTAGCATCGATGCGCGGTACACAACTCACCGTTGTTGCTCCGGTGCGATCTTATCGAACAGTTGCGAACGCGTCGAAACAGCTTTCGAATCGTTGCCGCGTTATACCACTCGATAGGCAACAACCTTCGGAAATATCGAACGTTGCAACATTTAAGATTCCTAAACGCGGCGACGTTTGGAATCTTCTCACGATCCAGGCCTTGGAGAGGTTAAATTATTGTCAAACCGGTACCACGAGACAGCGAGCCACCATCAGACACAGCGGGGTCCGCGATGGAAAATTCCTAGGACGAAAATGGCGGGTGACGATGGCGAATGGTTCGAAGAAGGGATCGTAAATAACGGTTGTAACCGAGATGGAAAAAAGTTATAGCATAGGAATCGGTATGTTGAAACGATTTTGGTCGGGAGTAACCGTAACAAGCGATCAACCAATTTTTGTTACAAATTTACGTTCGTCGTTCTTGGTTACCGTTAACGACGTATTATCGACGACACAAGTTGCTTTCGATTACGAATCGCCATTATCGACGAGGGAATATTTTTTTGATTATCGACGAGCAAACAAATTTTACCATTTGCAACGACCATTCGCCATCGGAACACTTAAAAACTAACGATCTTTCGACAATTTAACCTTTCGACAGATCTCTCTACGATTTAACGATCATCGACTGCCATTCGAACAAAACGGAACCTCTGTTCGAGTGGTTAAGTAACCGTTTAACCGACTTTTTCGTAAGAATAAATTAAAAGTACGTACACAGTTGTTATTTTCGTTGCCTGACTCGACGAAGATACCGAAATGCGTCGATTTTCTGGGAGCGGATTGTCGCGGTGGTACCGTGCGCGCTCGACGAGTCACTGGGAACGATGGCCAACGGCGCAAGCAATATTATAACAACAACCGAAAGATCGTGCATAATCGTATCATATATTCTCACCGGCAACATCGTTCCGACTAATTGCCACTTTGTGCATACCAACGGAACCGGTTACGATCGATGATTCGAGCGGCGCATTCGGTTCGGATAATGGTTCCGCTTCGTCGGTCCGATCGATCGAAACGGCCGCGAATGCTCGCCAACGAGAAAGAGGCCCGTTTTCTCCACCGATCATGACAATAAATAAAGGAATCCAGGAATACATTGTGTTTCTTTCTTGCATTTACATATTTAACCGCTCGTCCTTTCCGTTTCCCGCCGAAATTCGACCCGTCCGTGTCTTTTACTTTACGGTTACTGGCTATTGAATTAAAATCAGCAAATATCTTCAATACCTTTCTTTTATTGCCCGACGACCGTACAGTCCCGTATCAACCATCGCCACGCATTTAATCTTCACCGAGATTTTCGCTTATCGCGTTAATATTCCTCTCGATTCGTATCCTTTCGTTTCGACGCGATCGATAACAAACGACCGACGACGTTGTCGGCCTACTTGCATTGGAAAAGCAACGAATACGAATTCTCGCGAGTTTTCCGTTTCTTTGTTATTTGTTCGCATCGACGGAGAATGTTGCGAGAGAGGCGTGTAGAAATAGGCGGTACAAAAGAGGTTTCGCTGGCCCTGTCGAGAGTTACGGCGTTCGTAGCGACGAAAGGGCGCCGACGAATCCTGCCAAAAGATTCGAGATCTGCCCGCTAGACCGCTTTACCGATTGAACATCCGGCAGACGCGTGTTCGGGGAACCACAAATTCGGCCACTGATACCCAGTGCGCTGTTTTACCCACGTTTCACCGCAATTTATGATAATATCGTATTGTTCTTCGTGCCCTTGCTGCAAATGACTACCGTCGTTATGACAATTGACTTATTTGACATATCGTCAAATGACTCAGCATCGAACCTTTACGGACGACAGAACGTTTCTGCGGCCAACCGCTGGGCAAGATCGTGATCGCGACCATTTGTTTTACCTCTTCCCTAACCTTGGATACATTGTGGTACATTGTGTCAGCGTAAAAGACACTCTGACACTTTATAGCTCGGGCTTTGGATCTTTTCTGATACAGCCGCTCGTGAATTTCTTCGTACATTTTACAAAAACGTTTGCTTTCGTTCCAATGAAATTTCACCGGCGACGAAACGCGTCCTATACCGATCGCGAGAAGAGTGGAATCTGTTCGAGAAGCGAATATAGGTCCGGCAGTATTCTTGATTTAAGAGTATGAATTCGTCTCAAAATACGCGTACGTAGAACGAAACGAAATACAGTGCCAAAGAAAAGTATTGGCACGGGCCGGATCTCCGTACAAGAATCTTCGTAAATCCGTAGAATCCAAAGAATCTGATTATCTACTTAATTTTTCTCGTTTTAATGCAACTGCCGACTCTGAAGTTTAAGCGCACCGTGAATCATACGTTTTAAAAATAGCTGCAGCGAAGAAAAAGGATAAAAGACGCATAAAGGTCTGTTCTCAGCGGAACAAAAAGTGTTGGCACGCTTGCGATTTCGCGGTACAATTTTCTTACATTTCATCTAATACTCGGTACGCGAGCCTTTTTTTCTAACAGCTTCCGGACCATTAGGTATCGAACGTACTAATCTTTTCGCGATTTTTCCACCTAGTTCGTTACGTTCTTCGAGCAGTATTTTTCTCGAATTTTCCTTACACGCGATATGATGCGCTTCGAGCCTACATCCTAATTCAGACTAAACAGACTCGATGAAATTTAGATCTGACGATCATGGGTGTATCGATGATATACTCGACGTGTTAAAAATGATTTTCTAAATTAATAATCTTATTCTAAATCTCACTTCTCCGCACTTTTGCTCTGAAATAATTCGCTCTAGCTTCGGGTTACGTATCGAGCTTTTCTTGCGCGCTATCGACGATCGCAAAGATACTAACTTGAATACGCTTGAACAGAACACAGCGCATGTATATTAAAAAGTACATACATCAACGTTCGATATATACGTACACACATGCAAGCGTATCTACGCGGATATATCTCGTTTCATATATCCTTCTGCAAATAACGTCCTAAAAATATTGAAGAAAAAGATCAGTAGTGGAATCACGTTTTATCCAATTCCAAACAGCATCGAATGATATATCCGGATGATTGGCGCTATGGAGAACGCGGTGTGTTATCTGTCGTTGGCGGAAAATATCGGGACGAATCGCGAATTCACGCGAATAATAAACGAGCCAGACCCCTGGGACACGACGAACCAGGCGATTCACCGTCCCAACAGTCCATTATATTCGTTCAGGGTTCGACGCGATCGAGAGGACGAATTCGCGGCTCGAATCCGCATCGGGATTCACGGTTGCATTACGATCGTTCGACAAAGAGAGAGAGAGAGGCGTTCCTCGTCGAATCGAGGTCTCGATGAAATCGCTGATCTAGACAGCAAATTTTACGAACGTTGCAAGAGTAAACCGGTTAAAGCTTGAATCTATCGAAGTATTAGGTTGTCGGAAAAGCGTCTTTCTTTTGCAGACGCGTCTTTTACAACAACGTATCCTCGCGCAAACATGAAACCTACTCTGTCGAACGTCGCGATCTTTATATTGATAGAAGAAAATCGATTGTTTCCTTATGAAACGAAAGAAACTTTTCGCACGACCTGATACGATTTTATCCAGTTACGGAACGATCGACCGATTAACGCGAAGAAGAAACGTTTCGTTAAATTACGCCTGGTAGATTATCTATTAGTTTGGCGCGCATAAAACGCGCAAAGTTCGAAGTTAACGAACTAAATTCAATGGCGCCCAACTACGGAAGAATCGTTCGATCAAGCCACAGAAAAGATGTTTTATCGAATTACGTACGTTAGATGCGCGGAAGATTTCCACCACTGCTTAGCTATTGGCATGAAGCAATGCTTCAACGTCGTTAAACCGTCGGTTTGAATATCAGATACGTTTCTCGCTTCTATTCTAGAAATCTTCGCTTCCGGTGCTCGCTGTATCGTTCGCTGTTTCTACCGAAACTTCTGACGCTTGCATCGTTCGCTGTTTCAACTGCTCGATCGACAACGATTTCTCGAGTATCGTTGAAAACGCCGCGAGTCAAGCATCTCGTAAGAACGCTGGAGACCGTTCGCGAGACAAAGGATACTGCTAGAAACTGTATCGAAAGGATTGCGTGTCAGCCGAGTTCGACGAATGATCGCGATCTCGTCGATTCGACCGGCTCTACCAGCCGGACACGGAACGCTTTGGAAAAACGGCCGGCGCGAGCGTATAAATTAGCCGCGTAACGTTTGTCATTCTCGTGCTTTCGGCTCGTTAAAGCATGACGGAGACCGGAAAGCAGCGTCGGGGCGCCGCACGAAAGCTAGAACGCCGCGACGCGACGCGGTGTCTATCGTGCGGCTTCGCACGAATCTTGCCTCGCCTGCTCGCCAAGGCAGCACGAAACGTGATTACGTCCACCGTGTATCGCCGGTCGTGTTTCCGCGTGTAATCCACGATTTGCTCTTTGCTCCCTTCACCGAGTTCCATGGCGACGATGTACGCGTTCGCTCGTTGCGGCTACGTGCTTATTAAATTGCTCCGTAAGTTCCATTTAGTTGGCAAAGTCGCCGGCTCAAGCAAGGAATGCGAGTCTGCTCGCAGCTAGCGGATCTTACGCGCTGCAACTCCATTTATACGAACTCCATTTATTTCAGCAAAGTTTTAGTCGCAGCCCGATCAAATCGACTCCAGCAGGTTCAAGCTACTTCTTATCTAACGCGAATGTCCTATTGCACGAACGAAAAATCGTACGTAGGGGCAGATCTAAATTCCAATTGTATAAACTACTCGTTTCCCTGGCAAGTAAACGCGGTTCCAGCCAAGTGCCGTGGCAATCGTGGGGCATACAACGATGTTTGTTCGAGCAGAACTTGGTCTACGTAAATTTGTAATAAATGAATAAATAAATAAAGTAAAGTCGTAAGAGGTACGTATGATTCGTGCACACCCACCGAACTCGGACGTGGAACAAAGTAATCTAGTACCGAGGTAATTTCCTGGTTGGTCCCAGGACAGTTCGTAGCAAATCATAAAGATCAGGGACAACAATGGAGAAACTTGGTAAAGCATCTTCGGGCTTAATACCGTTTCGAATACCGGAAGTGGCTTGGAGCTGGAGCCAAATGCTCGTCCGGCAATATCCGCTGATTCATCGCGACGCCGTTCCCGGATGCGCATCGTCCACGAAACGAGCGTCGGAATGGTCTTACTTTCGGCGCTCGATTCGAATTACCGTCACCCGAAAAAGAACTTAGAGCTCATTCGCACGATATATGATTCGCGATACGCTTATATTACGCGCGCCAAACTCTGTAGCGCGGTCGCGGTGTGAGTACTCGTACGTATGTAAAATTCCTTTGTATGCTTCGTCAGCCACCAGAATGCCAACCGCCATCAAAAGCAAAGAGCCGTTTCCTTTGATTTTTCAAACTCTGGCTACGGATTTTATAGAGCCGGGGGGAAATTGGGAAATTCGAAGGTTCGTATCGCTTGAAAAGAATTCAAAAAAAAAACCAGCAAAACGACGTACCTAATTACGTACCGCGTAGGCTACGTCGTACTTGAAATAGCGTACGACAAGATCCCTTTTCTTCCCTTGTAGGCAACGACTTCATATATACGTTCTACATAGATACTTTTCCTTTGTAGCATCTCTTTTATGTACGTACAAGGCAGATGAATAAGCCTCGACGTCGCCCATTTTCCCAGAAAAGTCTTCGTTCGCCTTCCGGCTGGGCGATTTTCACGTTTTTTCTTATATTAAGAATTAATATTAACCCTACGCATTAAGAAAATCTGATATAATCGCGAATCTTAAACGGATTTATCATAAGCAGCCGATTACAGCGTGGTCCGTCGAAATTAACACGACCACTTTCGCGCGAATTTGACGTATTCTTCTTGCGTACTTTTAACGCTTAACGCAATAAATAGAACGCGATTTCGACGTCGTGCGCGGCTGAGAGATCAAGCAACGTACATTCCATGGACAAAAGACGATAGCGGCTGAGAAGTAAATAAATGACACTGACGATTAGCTAGGAACCGCGCCACGTGGCTGTCTCGTTCTCGGATGCGATACGCGTATCCGTCGTGCGAAAGAGCTCTTGTGGCTTCGGCGGGACACGCCGGTGTATCGTAGAAGGGCGTTGGTAAGTACACCGGGTACAAAAGGAAAGGACAAGATCGAGGCGAGGAGAAGAAGCAGGAAGCAGACTCGAGGGGCCAGGCACCGAAAACAAACGACGAGGAAATCGAGGGCGATCGTTCGGACGGGGAATGGCTGCGGCGCAGCGCGCCGTGTCGACCAGGAAAAGGCGGAGGAGAAGAAGGAAGCCTTGGCCCGTGGAATAATGGGAGCTCGGAACGTAGAAGAGGCACCGAAGGGCCCTTCAGACAAACAGAGGGATCGCGCGTTCGACTCTAAATCGCGTTCGCGATTGTAATTCACGTGGCGAGGGAACGAGCTACCTCGAAACCACTTGGTAGACTCGTTAGAGTTTAGAAACGAACGGCAACATCCAGCGAGAAATTATCCGGCGAACTTACGAAAGAAGAGTCGTCCGCTCGTCACAGGAATTTCGAACCTGTCTCGAAGCTTCGTTTGTTTTTCCACTCGAGGTACGAACGTGGTTGGAAAGTCGCGTTTCTGGGGATTCCTTCCACTCTGCGATGGATGATACGAGCGAGACTGTTAAATCGCACAAGCTGCAACCTACCGTCGCTGTTCACAGGTTACTTATTAGGATACTCGCGAGAATGAGACGAAGCCGAAGAACCGTTCGAATCAAGAACCTTGCGATTGTTACATGGTTTGGAATGGCTGCGTCGAGACAGCCGGAAATGATACGCGAATTTACTCTTTACTAAAGTTTGGTCAGCGGTGTTTAGCGGGAATTGAATCGCGCCTCCTTTTAAAATGAAAGAGCATCGATAGACCCGACTTCTGTTACACAATCACGAAGAATGGAGCACGCGAATTTTCGTGACTGACCCGAAGCGTCGGATCAACAAACAGGGTTATAGCATCGCGTGACGAAGAAGGCGAACAAAATATAGAACGTGGAAGGATGTAGGGCATTATTAAGGCAACAGATCGAGCAATTTTAAGAGCCTCGAATGGCTCTAATTTGACATCGAGAATGCTGTTGCGCGATAATATTCCGATATCGACGAGTTTACGAGTTACCCGTGCATCATAGATTCCTCCTCTATGATTTTACAATTTTTCAATTTGTAATTACATTCGTTCGTTTTATCGCCAACCACGTTACTTTACGCCAGCGAGAACACGTAACTCGCGTGACTTGGCAAATTTCATTAATAATTTTAATCGAATATCGGACATCGTACACGTGTTCTTCTTTGTTTTTTTTTNTTTTTTTTTTTTTTTTTTTTTTTTTTTTTTTTTTTTTTTTTTTTTTTTTTTTTTTTTTTTTTTTTTTTTTTTTTTTTTTTTTATCTGTAACCGGTAATAGACTCTGGCGTACGGAAAAACCGTTTCTTGCCTCTGGAATCAAACAAAATACGAGTCGCGATATCGGAATCCATCGGAACCCCCTCGGAAAACAAGGGTTGTCGTCTCTTATCTCGTTTCCCGAATTGATCGAGGGAAAAAGAGAAAACACGCGGGGACAAATATACCGGGCTGTTCGCGAGGAATTAAATCGATTGGCGTGCAGGGAACACATATTAATTGGATTTCTGTGCGCGCGAGAGTAAGCGAGCCGGAGGGTTGGGTGCGGGTGTGGGCGCCAACGCGAGCGACACCACAAATGGGGTCATCCACCTTGGCCAGCCGATGACCGTAGGGCCAGGTGAAACGAGCCGGCGGGGGTCTTGTCGGGTATCTTTCTGTTGTGTATTCGAGCGATACCGGAAGCTCCTGTCTAGACGATGCTTTTTTCCTCTCCTCCGCTGGTTCCGGCTGCCGGTTCCCCTCGCTCTCGAGTCTGCCGTCTTCCGTGACTGAAATTTTCGCGAGCCTCGCACAATCGCGATTGGCTTCGTTCCAGTCTCTCTCAACACATCCCGTCCTTTTGTCACTGTCTTTCGACCCTCTTCGCGTTTGACCTGTATTCCATCGAGTTTACTCGATCTACCCTTTTAAATACGCCTGCCTCTTAAGAGGGGTTTAACCCTTGTAACTGGCTACTCGGGTCGTTTCTAGCTCTCTTTTAAGCAAGCCACGAGTCACGATTTCATCAAGTACGAGACAATTCAGATTCATGGGAAAGTATTCGAAGAAAGTTTATTTCCTTCCTTTTCGTATTTTGTGTTTCGCGCTTTACAGTTTTGTATCTTGCAAAAGAAATGATCAAACACGTAAACGGATCGCGTTGAGCGTGGTGAAAATAACGACGCGAAAGCGGAAAGATATAAGAGTAACGTGTAAGTAAACGTGTCTTTCGCTATCTGCACGCAGCTGCTTTATCCGGCAATGTTTATACGAACGCGAAATCTAGTCTGTCAAATGCTGCTTGCGGTCTTTATCTTGATAGAAGCAGATGGATCGTACGCGATCGAATGAAATAACGCAAAGGGAAAGAATGGCGCGCATCCATCGTTTCCTTGTAAAACGAAAGAAACTTTTCGCGCAACTTGATACGATCGTCGACGGATTGTCACGCGTAACTAGTCCTTTTATTTTTTTCCGAGGTATATCGTTTGCACAATTGCTTACTATTCTGTGGACAGTTTCCCATCGATTCGTGTTTTCTCGTCTCGTTAAAGCGCTGACGAAATTTCAAAATACCTTGTACAACACTCGACAGCGTTTCAGAAATGTTTCTACGTATCCAAATACTTTCGTAACCTTTGGCAATCGTCGCGGCGTATCTTTAGCAATTGTCGCGTTAAAATACACGCCTCTTGTTATTAACCAACTGGACGAAGATAGCTTCCGATATTTTCTATACGTTCCCACGCTACGCGAGTTATATACGTTTTCGTACCCTTGGATTTTTCATACTTGCCTAAACATTCGCAGTCCAATTATCGCTGCTCGTTGCGTGATAAAATTCCATTAGCGTCCCATTGGCATTTAGCGAAACTATCGCTCTACGTCCGACACACGATCCGTCAAGGAAGATACTCGGTCAAATTAAATTAGACAAACGCGAGTATTTTACTTGTCAACACAGAAATTAATGGTAGATTTCGAAACGAAGCGACCATTCTGTTACTTACATCGACGGGCAGACAGGTTTTCTAAATCTGATTAAAATTCGCTGCAACGTACATCTTCGACGATAACAAGGTAACGCTGTTTGTCACGCGACGAAGGATTCCACGGTAGCCGATACTAGGGTCAAGGGTTTAAGGGTTGCTCCATTTCTGATCTGCGAAGCTACACGTTGCGGAAATTCTACTCTTTCAGGCCGGCGAACAAGAGAATCTACGTAGCATAGGACGAGGTTCGCTATCGAATTATTCCGTTGGGTATAGTCATCGGAGCATCTGCGTGCTTCTATCGTCGTATTAAATGGCACTAACCCATCGATCTGGCTCCTTCTACTTCCCACATTGCCAGACAATAGAAACGTTCTCGTAAGAATTCTAGGTCGTTCGATATGCGATTCTCTCGGAGCACAGAACGCTCCTCAACTTTCGTAGAAACAACCTTTTTCTCTCGATTTCTCAATTTCATTGCATAAACGCGCGATTAATGTTCGATACCGGAGAAACAAATGACTTCTTTCCATAAGACCGTTTATCGTAACATAATGATGACATAAATAACATCAAGTTGCAAGATAGCTTTAAAAAATAGTATTTGCAGCATCATCGCTTTTTTCTGCTTCTCGATATACCGAGTCGATCGATGCGGCTTTCGAGCACGTTGTATGATGAATGGAGTCGCTTTTTCAGTTTCCTTACATAGGTTCACGATTAATGTTCGATTCTCGGCAGACAAATCACTCGCGTCCGCGGCTTCATTTATCGCAACAGGATGACACAAGTAACAGTAGATCGCAAGGTAAATTTCAAAATTTCCAACATCTTTTCTAAATCTCAACTTACGTAGCCGATCGGTGTCTTCGCCAGCTCATCAACCAAGAATTCTTTCTAACCGTTTTAAAATCGTTCTTCCATAGATCGATGCTTATGTATACGCTTCTAGTCGTTGGTATTACAACGCTTACGAATCTCCTACGAAACTCGACGATTGATCGTCGAAGAAACGATTCGTCGGACTTTTGAATCGATACGAAACGTGAAATGTTCAAAGCTCGGAGTGGCCGTAATTCAACAACCGAGAACCGTATTGTTTTCTGATTCCATCGTGTAGAAGACGCGTATAGAGGTTTCGCAGAAGGGGAGAGTGGAACCTTTCGAGGCGCCATTAATTTCGGCAGAAGGAGTGGAGCAACCTCGACGAGGGTGACACATCATCGTGAACTATCCCACAGGAAATGGTGCGGCCGGTCTCCTTAATAACGACCGGCCCGATCGGTGTATGTTTACACGACGGATCCGGACGAGCGATATTTCCTTGCCAGCTACTACGATATCCCTTTGATCGACGATCGACCCGCGTAGCATTTAAAGGTGCGTTTAGACCGAGCGAACCGATGCTCGAAACTTTGCCTCGTTCTAACGAAATTTAATAAAGCCAGACTACGGACGAGCATTCGTTCGCCATTTGGCGATTACTCGGCGAATCGCAATTCCAACGTCCGAATTTTCTGCAACAATGCATTTGTAATTATAATCTGTTCGCCGGACAACGTTATTACGAATCCGACTGGAGACCGAATAACCGTTGAACGCTGTAGATTCTGCTCTGTCTAATCTCGACGGACGGTTTGCTCGCGTACGTCGTCGTAAAGAAGCTCTTTCGGCGTAATTGAAATTGCTCGGCGAACGTTTACATTAAGCGAAAGAACGCTCGCTTACGCTTTAATTTCACTAAAGCGAGGCAAGAAGGAGCATTCGCGCGCTTGTCTAAACACACCTTTACGCGTCTTTACCACGTGCGAGCTACACCCGTACCCGCTGCGAATTCGTCCGGTAACGTTTTTCGTCGCGTCTTCCGACCAGCCGGAAATCATTAAATAATGTCACCGGACGACTTCCGTTGCCACTTACCGTAAGCGACCACGCCGTTTAATATGCGGCCGACACGCCTTAATTACATCGCTACTCGCCTCCCTACTCGCCCGTACGCCCACGACTCGGCTTTTCCTTTGCAACTTCAGCACGCTACTAGTTTTCCCATTACCATTTCGACGCGCATTTACGGTGCGGTGTTTTACATCAGTTTCCCGGATATCTTATTTGCGAAGCTCGTAAATTGAAAAGTAGAGGAAGGTTATGACATTGTGCGTACGGAATGTCTACTTTGTTGCCGTAGTAGACTGCCACGTACACGTAAATTGATATTTTTATGGACACAACTAAGAAAACACGGATGCGGATAAGCTTAGGAAAATCATCCGGTGGCTGAAACTGAAATACCGAAATTAAAGAAATTTCCATAAATTTTTCTATGCAAAGTAACAAGCTGCGTCGATCGACGCATCGGAATTGTACAATGTCATTTTTGAAAAAAAAAAAAAAAAAAAAAAAAAAAAAAGAAAAACGACGCTTTCGCTTGACATATCTTTACCTAATACCGATTTCCTAACAACTCTACCTAACAACTTCCTGCCTATAACTTAGAATAATTATACGCGCCTCGTTCGATCTCCTGTACGTATTACGCGACCAATTACGTTTTCGTGCGTTATATCTTCCTCGCGGAGCCATTCGAAGAAAATCTCTGTCGACGATGGCTAATAAGAAAGACAATTTTTCTCGCAAGCGAGGAAAATTCCTTGAGGAGGATTAATAAGAGAGAGGATTAATAATGCAGAGAGAATCGATTAAATAGCTATAGGTACATCGCATCGCGATTTGTAATCAACTAAACACTTCCGCTTTCACGTGGTAAAGCTGGAGTTCGTTAAACGCTGCGTTATCTTAAATTATCTCGTATCAGGCTCGATAATCGTCGAGTCACGGCCCCTCGCGTCTTCGCCGATACTCCGCGATAATTGATACTCGGTAAACTACCGAAAACTGTAACGCAACGCGCGTGTATTTCTCTATCGATTTATTGCCAGCAACGATAGCAATCTGAATCGGCGAACAAAATTGTACGGTTCCGTTAAGTTTAAGACACGGCGACCTTTTATAACGTCGCTTGCGATTTTAAAGTCGTGGTAACGGGAACCATAAATAAATTTGGAACGCGTAAGGGGTCGTAAATTTAGCATCCTTACAACGATGACGCGTGCAACCGTATAGAGGTTACAAAATATGTACATTTCCGTGGGAAACGATCCTTATGAAAGTTTGCGTACTTTGGCTTTTTTCATAGTACGGACATCTACAGAGTAGATCGATCAAATTTCACGAAAGCTGTTACGATCGTGAAAAATCTGTGTATACGCTACAAGCTTGTGTATCTATCTGCAATTATCGAAGTCGTGATAGTTTAGCTTTGTGATAAATGAGCTGCTCGGCAGTCAGATCGATCGACCCCGTGAATCGAAAAGTAGAGAAGAATTTGTCGATGTTGCAATTTTTTCAGAAATTCTTGCGCTCTATCCTTATTCTCTTTTTTCGGTATTTAGTCGCTCCGAATTTAAAGAATTCTCGACCTTAAAGGTATATTAATTCTGTTTTACCCTTCCCACGTCGTTCTAATCGAAAGTAACGATAAAAAAAGACGATATATAATAACAATGATACTAAACGTTCAAATAAAAGCGCAATTTCAAAACTTGTTAATTTTCGTTTTCACTGCCATACAAAAATGTCCTAATTTTCTTACGCTCGACGACAAAAAGATCTTGGCCATTTTATATTTCTTCGACGCTAAATAGTTTAACAGGATTAAAAGATCGTTATTTAACAACGATTGGTATAAAACGCTATAAATGTACCAATATTATTTATTTCATAAAGCACGGTACATTGCACGATAAATTCCGCAAATCGACGCACAGCAGCTTATCGTATTTCGATTCGTGGGAGGTTGGAAACGAGTGATCGGCCATCGAGTTTGTGGAAATTGGCGCGAAAGTTGCACGAGCGAACAGCTGAACAATTAGACGCGAAACGAGATCCAGCGACTTTCGTCGCTGGACAAGCCGTTAATGTTTAACTCCTTGCAACATGCCAGCCGCAGACTGCAACTAATGAACGCTGACTGTCGGATATGCCTTGTTGCTTTGTCGTAACGACGTTGATTTATGTTGGCCGACAAATTCGACCCTTTCCACGGTTAACTACATTGTATTCGACTGGACGTTGGAAATTGGATTATCACCGTTTTTCCTAATCCGTTTGGAATTTGCGGCGAACGAAGGTGGAGCACGAGGGAATAAAACCGGGTTAAACGGGCCGTGGTGAAATTCGGTCGCGACGTTCGCTGACCTGAGCCTGCGACGAACGCTCCCACGTTGAAGCTTATCGATCTCGTGGCACGAGCAGCGTCATCGTTAACTCTTCGAGTGCTACATCGCGCGGCCGTCCTCTCCCCTACTTTGCGCCAACCGAAATCGCTGCTTTCGTCCGGCAAATCCAGGCTGCACGAATATGGAGAACCGGAGTTAACCCATTTAAGGGATTTATTCCAGTTTAGAATTTCGTTCCTTTTTTCTTTTTTTTTCTTTTTTTTTCTTTTTTTTTCTTTTTTTTCTTTTTTTTCTTTTTTTTCTTTTTTTTTGAGGGAGGTATTTTTCTCTGAAAGAAGTTACAAGAGACTTTTTGACGTCGACCTCCGCACGCGCGTTCGTCAACGTTTCAAAAATATTCACCATCCCGGTCAAGTGGGAAAAATCAAAATTAGATGGGTTATACGTTGTTACGCGGAGTCGCTTTAAAGAAAGCATTCTACGCGGTAAGGAGGCGGTTGACGCGCTTCCGACTATTCAGCTTATTTCGAAGGAAGAAAGAAACGCACTCGTTGATCGGTACAAATGTGTCTCAGGTGTGAACGAGAATTTCGACAAAATCTCGGAATTTAAAAACCGCGTGGAAGATCTTGTTCGCCCTTCTTCGGTCGTCGTACGTTAAAAATAAAAGAAGAAAGATCCGTTGAATATTCTGGTCAAACGAGCTAACGTAGTACGAAACATTGCCCGATCCTTCGATCGGATAGCGAACGTTTGGAAGATCGCATTTGCGACGAACGTGTTTCTCGACCGAAGGAGGATCGTGTCGATAGAGTGGCGGATTGCGGCGGGTTCGCCGCAACGCGCGTTCTATTTCCTATACTTTCGGACCGCGCAGCTTTAAAGTAAGTAGGTCCGCGAGTGTCGGGTGAACGAATTTATGCCCGTAGTGCGTTGCAGTTCACGAGACACGTCGTCGCCGGCGCCGAACTATTTTCGACGGCGAGCAACGGCGAATCCGGCACAGAGACGAGTCGCTCTTCGTATAATAACGCGGGCGAAATTATACGAAATTTCAGTTGGTCGTGGTCGATGAGCTCTCCGAAGGAATTCCGACTTCTCGATGCGACGTCACGGTCCAGACGAACGAATTATATTTCGTTTGACGATCGTCCAACGTTTAATTAACGGCATAACGTTCTTGACGAGCAGAAGCCTCGGGGATTGCGTTCGTTGCTCGAGCGACCGCCTTCCCTCCCCGGTTTCTCGATTTTATCCCGTTCGAAACTGCGCGCCGCGTCTTCAAATCGAGCGAATTCTTCTATCGAGAGAGAGAGAGAGAGAGAGAGAGAGAGAGAGAGAGAGAGAGAGAGAGAGAGGCAGTGCTGGGACATTGACTTTCTAAGAGTAGCTGCATCCCATTAAAACAATAAACCGACTTCGTCGGTGTCATCGTGTTCGTCGTTGTTCCGCGGTGGAATACAAGGCGAAACAACACGCGATTCTACGCGTAACTTACTCGCGAGGATAATTGCCCGCTCGATCTCCGCCTTTCCGCACTCACTTTCCTTCGTCTCTTCGTCCGAGAGAGAATAAGAAATTTTCCATCCGATAAACTAAAGTCGCTAATTACGACCCCACCTAGTTCGCTCTATTCCTTCGTTCTTCTCTCTGTTCGTCCCGTGCAGCTGACTCGAAGAAAGTATTTGTATTTGGAGGGACCAAAAATAGTCTTTTCCTATCGCATCCTCCGGAGGTAGGTTTCGTACCTTGAAACTACGTTTCTAAATTTGTACACCGAACTCGTCGGAACGATACGATCGCCACGATTTCAAGTTACCGATGCGTACAATGAATCTGTTAGTGTTTGCCGAAGCGCAGAATCTGTGCAAGATCTGTTATCCGTATAAGACGATCGTTTCCTGATCGAGTAATACACGAAGCTATCGGAAAGCAAAACTGGTCGGCTGCTCTGTACATTAATTTCTTAATTTCATTGCGCAAACGCACGATCGCTATTCAAGTTTCGAGAAACAAATTGCTCGCTTACCAAGAAATTATTTACACGACACGAGTAACGATGGTATATGGCGAGGTAAATTTGAAGAACACGTAGTTTCGTAGATGCGTGTAATTTCGAGCGAGACGAAAGCGAGAAGCTGCGCAGTAAAAACCCGGTGTCTGGGAAACTGGTTTCAATCGTAAAGACCGCGGCTCGTTTAAGAATGTCACGGTTTTATTAAACGTCGCCGTGTCGAACGAAAGACAACTTGTCCGATCGCGGTCCGTCGCTTCCACGTACTTACTTTTCAGTTTATGCGGTTGATCAATGTGACTTGTCGAAGACTCGATCGCTACGCGTGATACGTTTTCTCGAGAGCGGGGTAAAAATCGGTCTGTTCGATTCGATGAAAGCATAGAAGCGTAGTTGTAGACGGACGCGAAGGGTCCGTGGCGATTGGCGATCGTTGGCGATCGTCGAAATGCGAACCGTCGGATGCGGCTAGCAGCGGCAAAGACGTCCTCGACGCGATCCGGACGACACACCACAGCGTGAATCGCTTACTGATTGTCTACCGTGTCGAGAGGCGATCGTTGGTTCGCGCGAGCTTTCTTTCGCCGGATTATGAACGAAAAGGCCGTGTATACGATGGATGCGTATTCGGGCCAGCTGACCGGTCTGACGAACGAAACATCCGAAGACTGCAACGCGTGAGCTCGTAAAAATCTGTTATACCGTGGCTGACGGAAGTATTCGAACAGCCTTAGAAACTCTTTGCGTATATATATATATCGTACAAAAGGTCTCGAAATCGCATTATATTGGCAAAATTTCAAACGGATGTGAAAATGTGTTCGAGGGCAGATTGATAAGTTTCCGGAACGACGATGTAACGAATAAAGCAACAGCCAGCGGCGATTTCGGTAACTTCTCGATCTGCCCTCGTACGGCTTACGAGATACTTGTTGGATGTAGGTTAAATATCAGATATATCGATCTAAATGCGATATCATTTTCGGGTTGATATTAGATAATCGTCGAGAGGACTAGCGTCGCTCGGTTTACCGGACAGTGTTTTATGCGTTGATAATCCGTAGAATCGATGCTCCTTACGTCACATTTATCTCACATTTCATTGATCTGTCAACCGAGCAAACTCGTCGCTGGAATTACGAATCTGTCTGGTACGTTAACTCCGATTTGATTAACAGGTCAATTGTGCCACGTGAATTTCATGTACTTTGCCCTGGCGGTTGCAATACGCTTAAGTATACTGTACCGTGACATTTTAATTTCTAGCCATTTAATTTCCGCGGATTATTACAGTCGGCCACTTTTCTCCGACGATGTGAACCAAGTCGCCGTTGAAGATCCTTCGGCCCATAAAATTTATCTCGTCTGAATCGTTCCAAAGAATTTAACGACGACGCGATCATGAAATTATCATTATCTAACGTTTATGAAAACCACTATATCAGATCACGGATCAGATACTTTTCATCGCAGCATCCGCTCACAAAGTTGCGTAGCAATCAGCGCGCAACACTCGCAGCGATCTCTTCGCGAGGGTGAGGCGGTTGCGTTTCTCACGATTTCCCGCGATAATTTCGAGAATTATAATCAATCGGGCTCGACCTCGCGGTCGACTGACGTATTAAACTCGTCTCGAGCGGACCGGGATGCTGATTGTTGACTGGTACCAATCGGGTCGGGTTCACGCTCGTCTCTTGGTTGAACTCGGGAGTCTCCGCGGCCGGTTTAACGCGGAGAAACATCGCCGAGGAATTCAGATGACGCGTGTTTCGCTACTTCTTCTAACCCTTTCACTCAGCACGTCGCTCTGGCACATCAAGCGTAGCGCAACTGTCAGCGACGAAGTCACGCAACTTTTTTTCTCAATTTTTCTCCGCGTTGTAACGTCCTCGCCCTCTGCTGCACGCGGAGTAACGCGTCGCTCCGTCTGTGCAACGGCTACCAAAAATGTTTGCACACGCCCTTACTTTCAAACCGAGCCTTTTCTTTGCCCCCTCGTCATTTCTCCAAACTATTTTTGCCAAGAGGAATTCTAACGCGTAATACGTATAACAAACGCAACCGTCGCAGCTATTTCACGCTGAGACAGAGTTCCGGCTATACAAGAGGCCCACACTCGTCTCGCGCCACAGCAAGAACGTAAGGCGATATTTTAAATCCTAACAAACGATCGCCATTCCACGTACCATCGATTATTACGCTCCACTCGAAATAATTCCACTCTCTTAACCAGAATAAGATATAAATGCTTAAAACGAGTATGTAGTACTTCGACTTGCCACACTCGCAACAACGTTCGAAAAGAAAACATCGAAAAGCGAACCAACTTTCCGACCCATCGATCCAGCCGTGGCAGCAAATTTAACGAAACCCACCGATCAGATTATTCGTTGCGCAAACGAACTAGCCCGCTGCGATTCTTCCTCGATGCTCCATCAGCTAATGAATTCGCTTCACCGTAGGCAGGATTTTTCGCTTGGAAATATCGGCGAGTCCGCTCGGGAAAACGCACCCGAAGTCGTTCGAACTGTTGGAATAATTCGTTTTTAATTCGATCGGCGGCTGTGGGGTGCAGAAAATATCAGAGTCCGATGCAAGAAGGGGGGACGAGGACGATTGTTCGTCGAACCGATCCCTTTTAAAGCTATTTTCACGCCGCTGCATCTGGCCCGTGTAACCGCGTACGGATAAAGCTATACGGTTCCACGGACCAGCGTGTTCCGTTTGCTCCGCGTATGTGTCAAGATAATCCACCCTCCGCTCGCTCTCTCACACCCCTCGTCACAGATTCGCCTCTATCTCTACAGGTTTCCCATCTTTTTGTCGACTAAGTTGTCCGCCGACTCTTTTTGTATCCAATTCGCGTGTCCGAGGAGACATTAATTTTCGCTCATCCGCCCACATCGAGGTATTAAATGGTCTTTCAGGTCGGAGGCGGAGAGGTGCGTCGGTTTCCGTGTTTACTTTAGAAACAAGGCATTAGGCTAGGTATTAGCCTTGGCAGACTGAAATCACCGTACAGCGACAATGTACAGGGTTTCTCATTGTTAACAGATTCGTTCTATAATGGCCGGAGCTAAGTGTCGGCATATTCCATTTTTTTTTTTTTTTTTTTTTTTTTTTATTGAAAGCATAGATTCGTAAACGCTTTATCGAATAGTCGATAGAAAGGTACGGAAATTATTAGACCACTGGTTTCTTATTCGATTCCGCGTCACGACGATATCAATCTTCTACGGACGACTCTTTGAACGAGAACTTTAGCGAACATAGCCGATCGACCGAGAATCCGGTCTTTTGTAACTTCGAATAAGAAGGCATTTATGACTGCTGCGTTAATACAACGCTCGTTCGTTTTTCTTATTTTTAATCGTGAAATATGCTCGCACCGTTTGGCGGCTTAAAAATGAAACAGCTTGTATAATAAGCGTCGGCAGGACAGCTACGCGTACATTCGCGTAACAACCGAAGGTTAACACGATCTCGTACGACAGATTCAGCTATCTTTCTCTCTCACTCTCTGCCCATTTCGCCCGCCCTTTTGTCTCTCCGTATCCTTACCGCGGTGTCTCTTTGTCCGACTACTCGTTCTTCTCGTCTGCATCGCGGAAAGTACACGCTTAGCGTCCGAGCGCTGTAATTTCGGCGAATCTGTGAAAATAAACGAGTGTGCCTTCGCGACCGAGATTTCACTGGCATTCAGAGTTTGCAAGATAGTTCCATAAAGTGTACACACGACACGGCACTTGCCCAACTTAACGTGTTTCGTTTCTCGTTCGCTACATCTTCACTTTTCTCTGAGGTCACAACGCCAAGAATAATCGACCGACTACTTACGCAGAACGAGATACACGTACGACAGGAACAAAGGGAATACCGCGAGTTTAGGGAACATTAGCAGCTTCGAACTCGTGTAGCTTTTGCACGGCATCTTGAAGCATTCGAAGGCGTTGATGACACGCGCGTAAAGCGAAAGGGAAGAAGAACGCGTGTAGTTGGCTGTAAAAGTATTCAAGTCGGGCATTTGAAACTTAGAACGGCGGTTACGTTATGTAGCAGAAGAGTTAAATTAAGATCTTGCAATAATTAATAATTAATTTCGACCGCCGCTATGAGATTCGAAATCCATATGTTTCTCCTGTTCCGGTTATTTTAGTCGTACGTATTTGAAAAAGAATACAACGTGATTCGTAATCGTGGATGGCTTTAGCCCCGTTTTTCCGACCGATGTCGACTTTTCCGCGCGAACGATGCTTCGATTATCGGAAGATAAACCGATATAACTTCCTAACGACCGTCTTTCGAAACTAATTTAATATCGAGGCGAGCTTGTTCGTTGGTATACTTTATGGAAAATTATAAAAGCATAATTGTAAGAGAATCAAATATTAGAAACAAAGACGATCATTTGACGAGATCTATTCTTCATAAATATTTATTATTTTACTCTACAACGACGAAGATAAAGTAAATCGAGAATATTCGGGTGGCCGGATACGTTTATGGCGAACGGTAGTTCCAAGAACTCTGACACTACGAGAGAGCAAAGAAATGTTCGCGAGCCTAGTGAACGAAGCGATTATAAATAGTATTACTAATATGGCAAACGATAATTACGGAATGTCGGAGTGCAATCCATGAAAGAAATTCACATTTTCTCACCCATGAACCCAACGAGAGCCGTGACACGAGGGTAGAGAAGGTGGGTACAGTGACAATCACAGCGCGTCAAACGATGCAGGCGCGTTTTACGCTACGTATTCTTCCTTCTAAACTACGTCATCTATTTCAGTTATTTCTTATACCGTTTCCAATTTCGTGGAAAGTTATTTTATCCTCGAGTATTTTGCAATTCATCTCGTAGAATTACGCATCACGTTTTTACTGGCTCACATTTACCATTGCGAAATACAATCGTTTGTCGCTAAACGAGTAAATGCAACGTACTTGGTTACAATGTGTAATAACGCGTTATTATTAGATTCTGCGATTCTGATCAAATTCCCAATTACGAAATGAAATACGTTTGTTAGAGGTGACGCGTTGATAATTAGAACCCAAGTAAATAAGCAAAAGACAGATATATGTCGATCGATCGTTTTGACCGATACGACGTTGATCGATCATCGCAATGTACGTAAAAAAAAAGGAAAGGAAGAAATCGAACGTCAAAGAAGAAAAGGATTTAATTGACCGTGTAACTTTAAATCAATTCGATCTTGGCTATCGGGACCTTTCGTTACGCGGATGACACGTGGATTTTATAAAAAGAAAGATCGTCTAAGCGACGTAATACAATAACATGAAACCGCATGGTAGCGGCAAATTGATCGCAAGCAGCCGAATAATTTTTCTGCCCCGATTACCGTTAATCGAAGGTAATTAATTAATCGAACGTGTTTGGAAACTCCGGTCAAATCGGGCCATCCAGGGAAAGAAATTCCGAGGATCGAATAACGGACCTTTCGAACGCGTCCTCAAAAGGAGCGCGCGTGTTTCAGACTGACCGATGCTCCTCTGCTTTTCAACTATCGAATCGCTGATGCAATTGGCCATCGGTAATACCTTGCTCGAGGGGAATATACGAGAAATACAAATGCTGTTGGTGGAAGGGATACAGCCAGCTATGTAACAGCGTTAGTTAAGGTTAGGAGAATCGAAACGGTAATTTCGAGTAGTTTCGAGGATCGAAAGAGCACATCGGAGACGCGTAGGGAGAGATAAACAGCTGGGAGATTTCATTCGGAATTTAGAATTATCTCTGACCGTTTATAGAACTACGACATCCGATAATTTCGAACTTTCATTGTCGTTGTAATAGGATACGGCCGCCGTGATTATATTGGTAAAATTTGGCACCAATGTGAAAAAGATATTTAATGCAAACAGCTTAAGCATGTAATAAGCGTTAAAGATAGTTTCACTAAATATAATGTACAATCGAGTGTTTAAATACTATTTTGCAACGATACCGTTTATATATTCCACAGCCATATAACGATGAAACATTTGCGCCAAATAAAAATCTACCGTGTAATAAGCTAAGCTTGTGAAAATTATCTTTACACGATTTTACGACGCATAAATGAACCATTCCCAGATATTTTATCCCATTTGAAAAAACCACGCACTAAATCGTGCCGCGAAGCGCTAAGTGGCAAGTACCGAAAGGCTGATATAAGGCAAATCGAACTCGCTCCATCGAGATTAATACTTCAATTTTCAACCTTGTTAACATTTTCTCCGCAAAGTAAACCGAAGTAGCGCGCTCTTTAACGAGACGCACCGATCTGCCTCGAGACAAGCCGCTAAAAGCTTCGGCCGATCGGACCGAACCGTATCGATCCTTCGACGATTGGAATCTTCCTTGAGAACAATTACGCGTGTCTCAAATATGGAACGAGAGCAAAAAAAGTAGGCGGGGAGAAAAAAATAGATAGAAAAGGTGAAATCGCAGCGGACAAGGATAAAAGGCGTATAGTTTGGTCGCATGGCAGCCGGTGAATTCGCGGTAAATGGTATCCTGTTTCGTGTCCGTATCGCCGTGCTCGAATACTCAATTTCCGGCGGAAGCGTCGGGGGAATTAACGCGGCGTGCCGAGTTTTGTATAATCGCGTTTTAATTTGACTGTCTTGAAGCGCGCCGCGTGCTTCCTGCGCACGCTTGCCAATTAGTATCTCAAGTTGTTACATTGTTCGAGTGTCTTCGATCTTGCGAACGTTCCGCACAATGTTGCAAAACGATGTATCGAAGCACGGCTGGAAAGTTGGTTAACGGGATGGATGGCAGGAGGATAAGGGACACGCGAAAGCAAAGTAAGACGACGAAGTTGATCCTACGGTCTTTCGGTCATTCTCGGACTAATTACGTTTATCCAACGTTAAACGCAAAACGCGGGGCGAGCCTTGTCGGTGCGCGTGATTTCTCCACTCGATTTACATTACAAATTCTCTTTGTTCGCTGAAATGAGAGAAAAATCAAAGCATGAAAAGCCGATAACAGCATCGACGGGAAAGGCTGGAAATAACTGAAATATAGGTTAATTGACCGATGAACTAAAATAATAATATGCTTGTCAATACGTGTCAACGAAATCCGCTTACGGCGGACGGCGATTCTGCATTCTGATTTTATTGAAAGTTTGCCAATTTGTTATCTCGATTCGACTCCGCTATAAAGATAGAAATTGTATGTTCTAATTAGCAAAGAAAGAAAAAAAAAAAAAAGAAGAATATTACTATTTTTGTATGCTATAATTTTCTACAAATGCATAAATATCCGCAGTCCACTTCTTACAACGTAAAACGTTAAATATTAAAGGAAAATTTGTATTCCCCGATAAATGTAGGTAAAGAGCCGCGGTGTCCTAGTACTTATTTATGGTTAGCAATGCAAAAGACCGATTTACGAGATACGGTGGCAATATTAGAGTTGTGGCTACCGTTTCGCTCAGTGTGCTCTATTTTCAACATTGTGCCACGCAAGATACGTCCGTTACATTATAAACCAGTCACTAACAGTCACTGGCAATGCTTCCATCAGCCAACATTCCACCTACGATGAGAATACGAGACTATATGTATACGTTGAATTACGAGGCACGCGTGGCGAGAAGAAATACAATTTAATGGGCGAAGGGTTGGAAGGAAGCGAAGAAAGCGAAGAAAGCGAAGAAATGATCGGGTCAGCGACCTGTGTGGTCGATTAAACGAGCCATCGAGAAAGAACAGAGGTAAAACTGTAGCGACGTGTCACGAGTCGATCGAAGGGAATAAACTCTCGTATCGAGAGGGAAAGTGCGAGCCGACGTCGCGTCGCGACGCGGCTGCTCACGAAAGGTGTCAATTAGATAACCGCCGATCGTGGCTCCACTCGCGCGTAACCAATTTCGGTCAGGATGACCCGTAAACGACAGTGATCACGCCAGTGTCTTCAACATTTTCTTTCCCGAATATCGAGCAACGTCGCGGAACACGTTCCTCCGCAACGACTATCGATTTCTACAACGATAAGTTAACGAGAAAATTACGACAATGCTCGTAAAACATAACGAACGTAATAAATGTTTGGAGAAAATTGGATTTGAACGTGTTCGGTGAAGCGTTAACGCGATACACGCGATACGCGAAATTACGCAACTTTCGAATTCGATTGTTTTCAACATCTGCAGATCTCGAGGCGAGAAATTTTTATCTACTCTTTGAATTAACCTAGTAATTACCATCCGAGGATCGTCAAACGAAACGTTTGCGTTTCAACGCTTTCGGTGGAACATTCGCGATATACGTCCATACCATTCGCAATGACTCGCGATGATTCGCCGCAGATATTTTAGTTCAGACGCTTCGTTGTAATATATCGAAGAAGTCTGTTTCTGACGAATTTGTTGCATATCCGAAGAAGCTGTTGCGTGGCTCGTCGGACACGCAGGTGGTCCAAGTGGATGGTCCAACGATATAGCCAAGTCGTAAAATTAATGGAGGAAAGTACAAATGTTTCGAGTCTTGGAACAACGACTTAAATCTCGATGACCGCCTCCGTATCTCATACGAAGCCTGTGTTTTCCACACATCGACCGTGTCCGTATCAGATACATACGTTTTCTGGTAGATTTCGAAGCAATCGTCTATAGTTGCGCGATACGTACAACTGTCGTTACGCTATCGCGTAAACGTGATTTCGTTCTGCTATCTGTTATCGGGCATCATCACGTTTGCGTGACTTTTTCTTTCAATTTAATCGACGCTTACGCGTGAAACGAACGATTCCTATACCTTGACAGCGTTCTATCGAAACGAAGCGATTTACAAATGCACCGAAAACATCGGCAATTTGCGAGTCTAATAGCGACGAATAAATAAACAAATAAATTCATACGACGCACAAGTGTGCAAGATAGATTAAGATAATACGATAAAGGTTCGATAACGATCAGGGTCCCGACGCGATTTTCTCAAAAAGCGTAACATAATTATCCAATAATAGATCGAGTGAAAAGTGCCAGCGGTTGGCAACAAGATCTACGCTGAAACGTGTCTCTCTATTTACTCCGTTTCTCTGTATAACGCAACGCGTCTTTGCGGATTTGGTCTTTTCACCATCGAAACAATTTTCCGAATAAAATGATCTGTCGAAAACAACGAGGCTCTGTATCGTACGCGTACGTGAGTGGTATTTATAAATCCTAAATAGATGACAAGCGTATTTGCTTGATATTTTAATTACGCGGTAGTATAAAGTACCGTTAGGTCGTAAAGTTAATATAAATTATCGTATCATAAATGGTACCGATTGATGCCTATTTGCTCATCTCTGCGGAATCTTTTAGGTTAATCTGTACCGCTACGTCTTTGAAGAAATCTATATTTATAAGCAACGTTCGTATTTCCGTGAAATGGCAACTGCCGTTAATAAATTGAAAGAAAAATAACGCGAATTATTCCAATTCCTTATCGTCGTTATTAATTGTAATTGACATGCGTATCAGTGTTATTTTATTCCGATTACATCGATCGTGAAACATACTTATATTTGGAATATAACGAGTTGTTCGAACAATTTTCAACGATCTGACGCAGAGGTCGCGATAAAAAAGTTACAACGTACGTTACACTGCGACGCGACGTACAATTTTTAAAAGTTTGACGCATTTTCCTCTAACGTATCCTGCGCGCTGATATTCGCCATATGCAAAGCGAGGGCACTGGAAAACATAAAAATCCGCGACGTCATCAGGTGCATCATCAGAACGTAGAAATAATCGTGCGGACGACCGTGCGAGTCTGCGGGACGGTGTTCGATACGTCGCGACGATATTTGCATAATTCCGCCGTTCGAGACGAGCAAGCGTCTCTTGGCTGGCCGTTCGTTTCGTTTTAGCCCTACTTGAAACGAAGTTGGCGATGAAATATAGGCTGCCGCGTCTCCGCGATTCGTCTTTACGACTTTCCGCGCTTCGTCGCGGTTTTCTGCCACTACCTCGCTCACCGTTTTACGCTGCTTCCTGTACACGAGCGTTCTCTTCCTCTTATCTCGCTGTCGCGTGACGAATTTTCAAAGTGCATTATCAACGCGCGCCAATGGGCTCGACACCGCCGATGGGCTCACCAATTGCAGGCTACGTTAGCGAGATATTATCCGGTAAAGTTATGCGGCTCTGCGAGGAAAGGTCAGTTGCTCGCGAGAAGTGAACCACGTTCGTAGACGGCGCAGGAGAACTGCGACTTCGATCCATTTGAAAAACGCGCCGAGGAATCTCATTCTGCTCGGATTCTGACTTCGTACAGCTACCGAGCTATACGTAGTCCGGTAATTAACTTCCTGATCTTCCTCGGTTCTTTCATCCATACGAGTAAATAGAAATAGAAATTTTAATTGGGAAATTCCTTATTATAGCAAATAATTATGTTTTCCTAACGCTGTAGGACCTTGGAGTACCGTTACGTTAATCGACTACGAAAACGTGTAACACGGCGGAATCTCGTTCCGATCGAATCTAGATCGTCCACTGGATGGGACGAAAAGTACTTTCCGATTTCCTGAAATATCGTACGAACAAATAGAGAAACGCCGATATCGATTAGGAAATTCTTTGTGCGATTCTGCGAATAATTTTCATGTTCCGGCGAAGCATGAATAATTGCATCTGTTACCTTTCGTGGAAACGCAATTCCGATCTGTTAGTCGTTTCCTCGCTAATCCCCAAATTAGTCGTCACGTTTCACGCGAGTTTCGCAGACGTCCTAATACGAGTAAACACGTGAATATTATTTCTATAATTCTAACTTTAAGTAGCGAAAAGACACGTTACGAAGCTTATTGTGCTCGTGGACGTTGATACATTTTAAGCGAAGGATAGAGACCGAGCTACACAGACAGATAAGATTCGCAAGCCTTGGGAGTGGAAATCGCGCCGAACGTATAAGCCGTGTATAATACACGGTCGAGAGGCGAACAACCACGAAATGCAAATTGCCCGAGCAATTTACATGCCAGCCCTACGATGAGTACTTCGGAGATAACATTCTGTTTAACCAACCGATACGTTCTTGTTTCTTCGCTGAACAA
The DNA here is from genome assembly GCA_014737475.1 of Bombus confusus. Taxonomy (NCBI): domain Eukaryota; kingdom Metazoa; phylum Arthropoda; class Insecta; order Hymenoptera; family Apidae; genus Bombus; species Bombus confusus. The sequence goes on from JACXIV010000035.1 coordinate 3,004,183, forward strand.
ATTCAGTTGGGCGATGTCCGTTAGATACCGAGAAGTACACGGGAAAAAGTGTAGGGGAAACAGTAGCGTTCGCAAGACAGCACGAAATGAACTTGGTGAGCAACAATGTAGCGACGAAATCTCGTTTTCTTTCTCCTACTTTCGGTTGCCTCTCTGCGGCACGATGTCGAGCGTAGCGGATAAACGCGATAGAAATGGCTCGGCGATTAATGGAAAAACGAGAAGGGAAGCGAGACCGAGGCTGACCGTGTTTAAGCTGTGTTTTTCGTTCGAACGAAGCAAAAAAGAAGGCCGAGAAGAAGAAAGAATAAAGACCAAGGTTCGCAGTGAAGTTCGCAAGGTGTTTCGAGTCGGAGTTGCGGTCAAAGTTCAACCGCGACTCGGCAAGAATGTAACCATTTGGGGCACCCGGAAGCGAGTTCGCGTGCACGGAAACCGTGTATGCATAATAGCGGACTTCTAAGAAGCAAGCCGTAGCACGTCGACGAATTAATGCAGATTTGCATGACTTTTTTCAAAAGTTAAATACCTCGAAAACAACTTTACGCCGGCTTTAACCAGTTCGCGCTGATTCGAGCGAGCCGCGAGCAGAAGTACGATACGCGTAATTGTCACCTGTCGTTTCTGGTGACAGCCTATCGCTTTCGAATCGGCATATTTATCCTCTTTGTTCGTGTTCGAAAATATTACGCTGTTTCTCGTAACTATCGAATCATCGTAAAACGTTCGATTCTTCTGTGTTCAGACAGGAGGTACAAGTTACGTGCGCGCAACGTGACAAAATCCGGCTAGAAGTAGGCGCGTCAAATCGAACGGGTTAAACTTTCACGTAACGTAAACTCGAATAATTTTATATTAAATTTACGACGTTGGAATTCGTCATCGCGCGGTTCAATCTGCCAGCTTCCATTCGTTTGTTCGTGTTTCGCTCGCGAAATAGATAACAAGGTTTCTTTACGAGCCGCGCGTAAATATGTAGATGCGTGTGGACGCATCGGAGCCGAACGACGTCGGTAACCGATGCAGCTTCCTTCTCACCTGCTTTTCTTGCTCGCTAATTCGACCAGACGCAGAGAGGAACGAAGGCGTCGGGTTAAATATTTCCAGCCCATTTACTCCCCTGACATTCAATTCACTGCGCTGTCTGTAGTCGATGTTCCGCGTGATTCGCCCGAATTACGTCTGTGACACGGTCCTCTCGCATTCGCCAGGGGAATCCACACGAGCGAACATTTTTTTTTCTCCGCGTATTTAAAATTTAGATCGGCTATCAGGAAGCGAATTCCAATCGTATCGGTCAACGGAATTTCCGAAAGTTTTCACGTAATCCGGACGAATGCCGATCGTACAAATGCATCTTTCGAGAAGCTGCGACCCATTAAGCGTTTCACGGCTGATGCTGCACGCAGCAGAAAGCGATGTATTTGTCAGCTTTTGATTTCTGCAGTTTTTCTTTGAATCAATAACCCGCAAAAATCATGCCAAAATATGGCACGCTGTATATACGAATCAATAAGGTCATTTTGTCGATCTTGCAGATATTTGCACATATTTGCACATCGACTCAGTGGCAATGAGCTTTCCTTTACCGCGACACAGGCTCTGTTAAAAATACCTTGCGATGTTTCGCCGTGTTTTGTTCCGCGAATGTAATTGCAGACCATTTTTCTAAGAACAAGAGAGAAGAATCAAATTGAAAAGAGAAAAGAGAAGTATGTAGTCACGGCATCGAAATGCCTCAGCTACGTAAAACCTTATAAAATCTAATTTGTAATATAAAGTTCTACAGAACGTAGCGCCAGGCAAATGGAAAAGACAAGAGGAATATTTATTGCTGTGGGAACGAAAATGATCGAATACCAAGCCCTAACGTATGCGCATGTACAAAAGTACACCTTAGCATAAAAAGCACTTGATTAATGGTTTCAGACACCTAAATATAATCAAGTTACACAACGAGCTACAACCTACGCTGGTCTCCTACAAAGTATTACATATCTACTTAGTTGATAAACATATTTATTCTTGACAAAATCGATTCCAAATCTTGCAGCCAAAGTGTAAAACAAATTCGGTTCGGAAAAGATTAATGTTCAAACTTGTATTGCATACGGTCGGCAATTGACACGTTCTTATCAGTGACTTATTTATTCTATTCGTTGGAGCAATCGATATTTATTACCACGCAAGAGTCTCAGATATTTATTTTGAGGCTTTAAGATATTCACGAAAAGAAAGAAACGAGCAAGACGAAATAAAATAAGAGGCAGGTCTAGCAGGTTTATTAGAATTTGTCCTCGTTATAGTATTGTATCTCTTGTTTTTGCAAACAGCGATGCTTCATTTTTAATTTATGGACCACGGAACGATTTTACCGATTATAGAACTTTCCAATTGAAATTATTAATCTATTTAATCCATGAAATTATATAATATATATAATGATACTTTGTTTCTGCTGGTCGAATAATTGGAATTTCCCTCGAAATGTCAAAACATTAAAAATGCCTATAAAATGATCATGACCGTAACTTTTCCTCTGGTATGTATCAATTGAAAATTATATAAAAGCTCGAACATCCTTGTTCGCGTTTCTCTCGTTAAAAAAAAAAAAAAAATGCAAGTTTCCTCGTTAAGTAAGTTAACCTAAATTTTTGAGCCATGACCATACACTAGTGGTACTGTGAGATAAAGTCTGCTCACTTTGCATTATAGGTATGTATGTACGATGTTGCAGGTTTTTGCGATTAAAGTTTGCCAGAATATTCTATGGAAATAAATAAGAGAAAAGAGAAACGTTATAGACACGCACACCGTTCGAAACTTTGTTAAAAAGTTATAACAAAATGAAATAACTGAATGGAAAAACCTGGAACATCGTATATAGTACGTGTATTAATACACGGAAAATAGCCAACGTTAAACATTTATATGGAAAAAGAGAAACGGAATATCGTGTTAATATAAAATTTTACAATATATCCAATTATGTATCGTGCCATATTGTAAAACGTATCAGATGTTTCATACATTTTAATATTTTTAGATTAATTATGGACCGTGTTTATCGCGTTAATGAGAAGAATCGCCTTCCATGCGTGCATTAGGTTAAAAAGCTATATAAAATATAATGGCATTATTGTATTACATAAAAGTGTTACAAATCGCAAAAATAAATATCTACCTTTATCCAAGAAACAATTTCGCCGAAGAAAAGATTCATCATTTTTGACGTTCGAGGTCGAATAAACGAGAGCGTTATTCGCTTATACATGTACGAGCGTAATAAACCTGGAACGAATATTCCCTGCATTACAACGTCACGCGTTGAAACGAACCGCTTTGAAGTAGAGATTTTACGAAAATGCGAACGAATCGATTCCGTATAATGATCAACTTGCGCAAACGCGTATTACTTCTGTAATATCATAAAACGGTCGATAATACAGGCCGGTATCGTTGCTCCGATAAATTAAAGATATGAATTAAAGGTATCAAAGATATTAATGCCGGGATGATGATGTAACTCTTGAGAAACAGTGCGAAACGTTTCAATAGGACGAGCCCTTTTGTTGAATCTGGCCGAGGAACACGATTTCCACTTTACAAAGAGTCGAAGCAACTTTCCAACGCAAAAGTAATTTATTCCGATTTAAAGTCTACCGTGAGTCTATAGAGAAAAGGGAAATTAATCTCGTCGAAAATGAAAAAGGTTTTACTTTTGTGCGATGAAATACCAAAGCACCACGACCGACAGTTAACTCACGCTCTTCGCCTCTCTTCTTTCACATTTTTGCCAATCAAGATATTCAGTCGATCGTGCGTCAGAAAATTTGCTCGAAAGCCATCCTTTATCTTCTCAGAGAAGGGCAAATTTAAAATTCCATATGTTCTCCGCGTCGAAACTATCTCTTCGTTTGATTCTCAGACTCAATGTGTATTTTTCTCGCCCTTTTCAACATTGGGAAAATATCGAACGTATGATTATAATGCGCTATTGTAATTCCTAAAATCGATGCGTAGAATTTTGCTGGTTTTATTATTAAATCTGTCGCTCTTATGCGAAATAACTAGCTAAAACTAGTATATTGTGACCTGGAACGTGTGAGATTTCGCTGATAATATTATTATTGTATGCGTATATTTTATAACATATTTCATCCCCGATAATGCGAAGGGGTGCGAGTATTTATGAGCAGCAATTTAATTACACCAGCTTCCTGTCGTAAAGATGCAATGATTTCAGTGGTGTCTACTAATCCCTGCCTGCCGCTTGACAATTCACTCCGTCTGATGACTTATTAACCCGATTCGAAGTAACGATTGGGAAAGACCAGTTCTCGAGGCGTTGAAATACTTTGTTCGAGCAACAGGAAGAGGAGTATCGATCGACGAGGTGAAAAACACGGAATGCGATAACCTGATAGACATTCCCGTCCATGCGTATTAAAACACTCGCCGATTTTGTGCGAAACGCGATAACGAATCGAAAATATCAAAGAAATGTTTCACCGAGCAGAATTTTATATTCGCGCAAGATCGCGATCCAACGTGCACGTAGAAAGTAAAAATTTGCTAAAACTATTCGAAAGAGTTACAGTGATACAGTAAATCGTGCACTGATGACCTGTCGACGGCATCGCGGTTTTCTAAACTAAGTCTTCTCAGAGAAATCGAATGTGAATTCGGAGACTCCGAGAAGTCTTCTACTCAGAGTCTGAACCTGCGTCGTAAAATCATCTATCGCATTCATGCAGCCAGATAATAAGAAATACGATAAAGACGCGACAGGTGTATATAGACAAAGGAAGAACGAATTTTGTTATATCACACTGACCGCGGTATTATTATAATATCGAATATATGGATGCTTTATCCGAATTGAATTCGCAAGTAACGTAACGGCTAAGCTTAAATCTGTTACTTTCTTTCTTTCGTTAAATTTTCAAAGGACTGAAACTTGTTTTTCTATTTCGACTATTATCGACTAACGTGAAAGTTTAAGGATCGTCAAAGATACACTTGGCGTGTGATCTTTAAACATCGCAATACTTATGAGCGGATATGTACATACATGTATGACGGCTCGATCATCGACGACGCGGAAAAATCAACGAACCTGATATCCGAGCTGCAATTTGGTCGGCAATTAATTAATATTTGCATTCGCGCGGACGTTCGGTTGATGCGCGCACGCCGGATAGACGCGGTCAATATTTTCGAGCGGATTTACAAACAGCTGCGAGGCGAGGGTTTTCTGCCTTCGTAAAATACGGTCGTGCTGGCAATGCACTTGTACGACCGTATCCTCAGATTTCAGTGATGTTTCTTCGAAGTTAGAAAAGCGAAGCAAAGTATCGTTGCTACTGTTTTCAATTGCTTTGATGAATCGGTATGTCGAAGCAGTTACAAACGAGAGTTGTCCAATAGACTACGCAAAGGGTGCAAATTGTTAGAATGTTAGGAGAGTTAGAAGAGTTAAAGAATTTCTGGTCTGGAAAATACCGATCTACAACTCGGAGACGCTGAGACAAATGTGTGATTATTCCGAGCGTCGTTTGGTTTGCTACAACACAGTATTCCTCGGATCATTATAACTGGCTTTGGAGCTGAGAAATCGCAATAATCCGGGATAAGGAAAGTTGTCTGCACGTCCTTAAGCATATTACCGTATTTACGAATATGAATATTCACATTTACGGCTGGCGGTTCCCTCGTTTAACACAGATAATGAATTTTCTCTTTCCCGTTGTATAATATATTTGTGAATATCACATCGGTGTATATAGATGGCATCTTTTTTCAATGAAAACGGCTTTCAACGCAATCTGATTTCGTCCGTTTCGTATTACAATTTTGCACAATCCTCTTGCACCCGACGTTCCATATACATTGCGCTTTAAGAAGTTGCTACGCTAATGAACTAAACGATAAATATATTTGCGTTGAATAAAACTGATCTCATATTTTAACGCGTTATATCCTCTTTAGAAAATCGAGAGAAAAGAATGTTCCCATTATCGATAACTAATAAAAAAAAAAAAAAAAAAAAAAAAAA